>OY754967.1:18619213-18651713 GCA_963576475.1 Molanna angustata | reverse complement strand
TCCGTATTACAATGTTATATGACATGTCAGTTACTAAATCTTCAATTATAGACATATATTACTTTTTCTGTGGTTATTATATGTATGTCAAATTTTAATTTACCTCAAATATTACGAACTACAAAACGGGACGCTACGACTTGAAATACTATTGTTTTATTATCCAACATGGTAAATTTATTTTTTTCACCAAAATAATGCTTTTAAATGCCCATGTTCGTTTCAATATGGCTGTCAGTTTGTTTTGTTGTGTGGCGCCACCGTCGATACAACTAACGCCTCTAGTGATAGAACACTGAAATTACACACGTTACCTAGCAACGAGTCGAGAAATGACAGTTGACTCACCGTTAAATACTTAATCCGCTAGAAACGTTGAGTTTAATATTTGTCGTTGTAGTGATGTATTTGAGGGGAGATTAGGCCTAAACGGAGAATGTAATACGCTATATTTTTGTAAAACTTGAGTTTAGCTCTTAAACTGAGACTGTAATACCATCCCATAATGATTGTACAAATGGAATGCACAATGAAAAAAAAATACACTGAAATGGTTTCGCCACGTTAAAACTATATAGGTACCTATGACAAAAAAGTTAAAAAGACAAATATGTATTTTAATTAAATTATTTATAAGTAATTAATAATGTCAGTCTTAATAATGTGACTCTTTCTTCATAAATTTATCATGAAATAAGTTGCTTTGCTAAAAAAATCTAAATGAATACTACAAATTTTATATGTACCTACCTACATTTTTTTTCAATTGTGATTGGAATCTCGCAATAACATAAAATTACTAAAATATTACTCTGCATTATATTTTTTTCCATTGAAGGTCATCTTTGAAATCCTCACGACCCACAATCAGTTTCCAAATATTGTTTCCTTAAAATGTCAAATCAATCCAAGTACATGGGTATATAGGTAGTTAGGTACTTAGATAGTAATACAACCAAAATCTGCAATCATTGGCGTATTTTACAATGTCGATACTTGAAGCAGACAACATTTAAGTCGCTTATATTCGTAGTTCGTAGCGAATAATAGCAGAACCATTCTGGCAAGGTCGTCGGAGAGAAAGTTGGTTTCGGACGGCGGATTCACAATACAATAAATATTTCGGGACAGATGAATATAAAAATTATTATTTGTCGAATCGGTATTGCAACAAGATATTATAATTTTATTTATATTTTATTTTTTTGGTTAGATCGCGACCAAATGGCCGCGGCGGTGTATTGCGCCAATTCAGCGGACCTTTCATAACAATATCGTTTTAAAAACAATATCGTTGGACTGAAATATTATTATTGTTATGAAATATCACTCTGTACAATATCATTATTTATTTATTTCGTTCTGATATACAAAAATTATCAACCAGTTCCGATCGAATATCTATTGTTCGTAAATTTTAATCGAAATTGTGATATTCTTTCCTGTCTACGCTGAATAGATTAATTCACATTCTTCTAAAACGGATGTGGAAACCTTCGGATATAAGTATCTAATAGTTTAGTTTTATAACAAGTATATTATATCTAGGTACCCACTTAGAAAATATATCCTGCCTCAATCAGTTTCGTTCGCTTATATCGCACAAGCATTTGCTTATTTTTAGGGAAATTAAGATTACTTGTTTCTAGGACACATTATTTCAATATAATATTTACAAAAATGCAGATCGCCGTGGCACAGTCTGGCTTTTGCGCGGGTGACCTGGGTTTGATCCCCAGCAGAGAAGAAATTGGTTTATATTCGTTTCTCACGCAAATATTGCTTTTCTGGGCAGCAAACACTGGCAATAAACTCGCCACTTGCGCAGGGTGCAAGGAAGTGTTTTTTTTATTATTAATTTACTTTCATGAAAATATCAATTTTAGAATTATTTTTTATTATGAAATATTATTTAAAAATATTATACGAAACTTTTTATAAGACATTAATAATATTATGTGTGTGTTATTTCACAAATATTGTTCGACATACCTACCTATATAAAACCCCTTTTATCAGAATAATAATAGTTTTTTATGAAGACATGTACCTAATTTAACGCAAAAAAATATTAATCTATCAAAAGTATTATCGAAACACACAACACTTAATAAACATACATAATATATTATATCATAGCACCGTTTCCTTGCTTTGGGTAGTCGAACGCCACACTTTACTCTCTTGAATTTACTCCGAGACAATAAGGTATTGGTATATTTTTATTTCGACTCGTAGTTCTATTGGTATTTGTACCTTCTTGATGTGTTAGTCCTGAAGTATTGATACTTTCTATGTTTCCAAATCATCTTGGTATTTTGGTTAAAATTTTCGTCTAATCCTAACTTTTGCATTTATTGTGCCCTTGAGACAAGTTTATTTCGGTGAACAAAACAATTCTGGCCAGTTTTCGAACCTGATTCCACTAGATTGCTAGATTAGCAGAACTATCTATAATATAATTCATCATCATATACTAGGTCTTATGACCTACTTATGAAGGTGGACTATCCTGGGATGAGGAAGTTCATCTGTTCTTCCATCGCTTTGGTGATCTTCCGAGTAGTCTTCTATTCTTTTGTCTTAACAGTTTGAACAATCCCACCGTCTTCCATGCGTTCGACATGGTCTCTCCAGAAGCGTCTTCTGCTAGGTCTCCATCGTGTTAATGATAAAACTAACATAAGATTTATAAAACAGGTAATATAAGCGATGCTAAACAATATATTTGCACATGAATATGAATATACAATGTACTTAACATAGGTATTTATTATGAAATTAACATATGATCGAACATATGTGATGTTTTGCCAATAGTGTCCGCCCAAATAGCCGAAAATGGCCTTTACTAGCCGAACAAAATTAGCTTATCACGAGCTATTAGCTAATGCAATTGCGTAATCATTATTCCAGTATTTGAACAAGACACAACGCAATTTTACATTTGCATTTCTTCATACAACCACATCAATTTATATGTAATGTGATTTACAAATTTGTATAGGAGATTTTTACCTGTTTTAAACATTTTAAAAATTGATTATTGTAGTGCTGGTTTTGTAATACCATACGAATATATTGTTTATTTTCTCATAGACTAACCAAAGTTATGTAACTTAATTCCATATTTGCATATACATACATTCATATCATATCTTGCATACTTCTTATCAATCACTCTCTTCTTATGTTTCATAATCAAAATCTATTGTCAAATCATTATTTTGTAAAATAAAATTGATGTAAATATTTGTTTTGTATACCTAATTAATTTACCTGTAAGAAAACAGGAAAACAAATACTCAAAAGGAATATGACCTTTCCTCGGCTGTTTTACATAGTCACTTTATGTAGTTTCGTTAAGTAGACAAATAAATCCTTCCATTTTGAAACTTGTATATTTTTCATTTTAGTCCAAAAACTTAGAGCTGATTAGTTTTCCATTGACATCCGTTAATTTCTTTTCTATGATTTCATCTGCCAAAATTTTCAAAATGCTCTCATGGTCTGGGAAATTGTGATTTTTTTTACATTGTTAGAACTTTTAATAGGTACAATAAAAAAAACTATCAAAAATGCATTCAGAGATAGTCAAAATTTGAAGAAAATAAATGTACGGTCCATAATATCAATGTGAAATATATTGCATATTTGTATGAAAAATATATATGTATAACAGAAGAAGTAAAATAGCTTCTATATGGGAAAATTGAGTGATCAACTTCATAATGATATTGTATGTGTCTTATAGACAAGTGTATTTTTTACTCTCCTCTACTACCTTCCTCAAAAGGTAGGCAGTGAGAACCGAACACCTTATTGTTGAAACGTATCCATCAACATTGATACATTGTTTCATACAAGCTCACATTGCTTATGCAAATACAATTTTTTTACATTAATTTCTCAACAGGTTTCATGTAGAAGGAGCATACTATGTTTTTGTGTGTATAGTGAATTGTGAAATCTTTTGTCCTCTGGGAATCTTATATTTGTTAAGAATCTAATAGAAATATACTTCATAAAAATGCATTTAGAGATTGTCAACCTTTCAAAATGTTGTACCTACACAAAAATACTATGTAGTGGAGAGATAATTGTTGGCCACAACCCACTCGTTTCTATATGTACTTATTCTTTTTTTCGATAAGATAATATATTAATGTAACAAACGATCCAAAGAAATGCCTTTTACATGCTGTCATCGTTTATAGAAATTTGTCACGCCACTTGTGTGCAAAAAATAAAAATAAGAAAGTGTGCTAATGTAATTTGAGAATCCGCGATCACTATTGAATACACATCAATCACTAAATTTAAGCCTTTTGTAATTAAGCCACAAGGCCTTGTCGATTATTTCACCTGTCTCAAATAATTATTTTTTTGGTATATCAAATATAGAAACGACTGTAAATAAATCAAGGTGAATATTTTGAAAGACAATCAATGACACCCATTTTCTAAGCGCCCAATTTTGTTGCAAAATAATAGAGTAACATTATAGTTTGGATTTGTTAGTTGTCATTGAAACGGTTTGAATGAATGTATTACTTTTTGACTGCATTATTTACAAATTTATGATTCAAGATTGATAGACAATTATCTTTTAATAATTGCTAAGGCTGGTTTCCTTTGGTTTTTATAAACTGACGTTGATTTAATTTTTCTCCAAATATATAAAAATATGAAACACAATAAAATTTATTGTGGAAATAATTTTACTATACTGCTTCTCGAGTAACTTACCTAATTTGTATATTGTCAAATATTTAAAACGCACAAAAAATATGGCTCATTTTAGTGTTACACGTCTCACGAATTCAGACATAGTAAAAACATGAAGCTTTACCAAAAATCAAACCCGGAATCATGGACTCAAAAGATGAATTACAAAAGCGAACAATTAATTAAAATATTTTTACATATTTATTTATTATTTATTTGTAAATAATTCCGTGCACCTTGCGCCAGTGGCGAGTTTATCGCAAAATGGTAATATCTTCCAACAACAACCAGTGCTTCCAGCCCAGAAAAGCAATAGTGATGTGAGAAATAATTTTGTATAAATTTCTCTCCTGTTAGGAATTAAACCAAAGACTCCAACACAGTCAAATAACTTACCACTATGACAAGATGACATGATGTACATAATGTAAGTAACTGACAACATAGTTGAACTGAAATTGTCTCCCATGGTAAAATGGCGGCGATAGGTGAAACGAATGAGACGCCATCTTTATTTGAATTAATAGAGTTGTCGCAACTCTTGCGCATATTGAAAAGGTGAAAATATTTTAACGTTATGCTGCGCCCGCGCAGCTGATCCGAATGGCAAGTGTCCTCGTACGTGTTTATCGTTTTTATTGGGCGATAACATCACTGAAGTAGTTATATTGAAAACTTAAAACTTAAAAAAAGTCTTAAACATTGTAAATTATCAATTTTGATTTTATATCTGTTTTTTTCATAAACTTTACAAAAATAAAATGCATTATAACTACTTACTTATTCAGACCTAATTCAATGGACCAAAGTAAAGAATTATATCGGTGAACTTAATCAATTCCGCATTCATAATTTTAAAATCAAATTGATTTTGTGAGATCTTTCACTCAAATTTGGATCTGTTTTTTTAAACACATTTTAATTGTAATTTTGCGGTTCTGTGTTTGGTACAGTTTTAGCGCTTGACCAATCGTTGGTTTCTTTTGGGTGTGGAATATCAACCGCAATTCTACGTGTGTTCGAAGTAGACTGGCTAACGGCTCGTCTAGATTTACTAAACTTAAAACGTGACAAATTATATCAACAAATTTAATAAGCCCATCTCTCAGAAGGATTAATTTACAATCATCTACCTACTTACGGACACTATTCTCATAAAATGTCTTTGCCCTAAAACAAAACACAAAATTGTGTAACTTATACTAGTAATTATTTCAATGTTTAAGTGGAAAAGTTGTTCTACCATAGATTGTGTTTCGACCATTGTTTATTAAATAAGAAATATATAAACGACCTTCACGCTCCAGTTACAAACAATCTCTGGGCTGTCTCTTTAATTGCATTCTCATACTTAGGTACAAGGAAACGTATTTAAAACTTAGCATTTCTGTGTAAATAACATCACAATAAAATAATAAAAGTCCAGGTGAAGATCAAGTGACAAGCGACATGATAAAGTTGGGTGGGGAAGAAATCATTGATGCAATAAAAATACTCCTAAACAAGTGCGTAGAACTGGAGGTCATACCTGAAAAGTGGCAAAATTCTGAAGTTTTACTATTGTATAAAAAAGGGGATCCTGAGAACTTAGAGAATTATCGACCAATAAGTCTGTTATCCCATACTTAGAAACTTCTCACTAAAATTGTCACAAACCGTTTAACACATAAACTGGATTTCTACCAACCAATTGAACAAGTTGGCTTTAGAAAATATTTTGTAACTACAGACCATATCCAAACTCTGCGCCTACTAATTGAGAAAACTACTGAATATAATATAACAATTCATCTTGTATTCATCGACTATAAAAAAGCATTTGACTCTGTAGAACAATGTGAAATAATAAACGCATTAAATGATGCGAGAATTGACTCCAGATATTCAAGCCTTATCAAATTTATATATGAATACGCCACCATGGATGTAAGAATCGATGAAAACACAAAAACAGAAAAAATCAATATAAAAAGAGGTGTCAGACAAAGAGATATCATATCACCTAAACTATTTACATTGGTTTTGGAGGGCATATTTAAAACTTTGAACTGGGAAGACAAGGGAATAAAAATAAATGGAACAAACTTAAACCACCTCCGTTTTGCAGATGACATAGTGCTTATAAGTGATGATCTGGAAGAACTTCATATGATGATAAAAGAACTCCACGATGCTTCCCTAATGGTCGGCCTGGAAATTAATATTAACAAAACGAAAATCATGAGTCCATCTAACAGCACTATTACAATTGATAGTAAAATAATTGAAGCTGTTGAAGAATATATATACCTTGAATACAAGATACAATTAGGAAAGGATAACCAGACAGCAGAAATACCCAGAAGGATCGGACTAGGTTGAGCAGCCTTTGGGAAACTTAAACATGTCCTAAAAAATATAAATATTCCCACATGTCTGAAAAGTGTTTGAAACATGTATCCTGCCTGTGCTTACGTATGGTCTGGGAACTATCACGCTAACTGCGAGGATCATACATAAGCTAAAATGCACTCAGAAATCCATGGAAAGGCAAATGATAGGCGTAAGTCTAAGAGATAAAATTAGAAATGAAGAAATCAGACGCCAGACAAAAGTTGTTGATGTCATGGATCGAGTTGCAAAACTTAAATGGCAATGGGCAGGTCATGTTGCCAGACAGGGTACGGACAGATGCAGAGGCACCCAGAATTCTAAATTGGAGACCATGGGATATGAAAAGGGGAATAGGCCGGCCCCAGAAAAGGTGGGCCGATGATATTGTGCCTGTCGCTGGAAGCGGATGGGTTCGAAAAGCCCAAAAAAAGACAAGTGGAAGCTTTTAGAAGAGGCCTACATCCAGCAGTGGAGAGATGGCTGAGAAAGAAGAAGAACATCCCTTCATTATAGGTAAACATTATTTAAAAATATTTTGATACAGGTGTGTTAAATTCATATTTTTCTTAGTTTAACCGTCTCTCCACTGCTGGATGTAGATCTCTTCTAGATATTTCCACCCGTCTCTTATTTGGGCTTTTTGCACCCATTGACTTCCAGCGACATGGACAACATCACCGGTCTACCTTATTTGAGGCTGGTCTATCGTATCCCATGGTTTCCATTTCAGAACTCTGACTGCTCATCTGTCTATTTCCTGTCTGGCAACATGACCTACCCATAGCCATTTATGTAAGTTTGGCAACTTTATCTATGACATCGACAACTTTTGTGAGGCTTCTGATTTCCTCATTTATAATACTGTATCGTAAACTTACGCGTAGCATTTACGGTGTGTTTAATAATAAATATTTACCAAGAATATAATAAATAAATAATTTTATTAATAATAGTATGCAAAAGAATGACAAAATATTTAATTATTTACTTGTACAATTAGTTATAATTTTAACTTACTCAAATTTACCTGCTAATTATTTTTTCATTACCATTTTTCTATAAAGGTATCATAAACACTTTTATCTATTTTAAGATATCAATTATAAGTCATAAAATTTAATAGATTTTTCCCTTTCTTGTCATATTAGGTACCTAGCCAAGTTTTTCCTTTGTTGATAGATAGATTCATCTAGAATTCGCTCAGAAAATTTATCGCGTGTTTATAAATACTTAGATTTATGTTCATCCAACCGTGAGAAAATATTTGTAGTGTAATATCATCAAACTTATTTGAAATTATTTATCAAATAATCGGGTCATGGAGTAACTTAGTGTTAACTTGCAAAACTCAATAATTCATATAAACCGCGTATAGTCATATCTGAAAAAAAATGTTACAAATAATTACAATTTTATGGTCATAGGTACATAATCAATGAGAAAATTTTTAACCTCTGTAATTTGGTGCAAAAAGCTGTTCACAAATAAGTCTATCCTTAGAAAGTTGCATAAGTAATTCAATAGTGAAATTATTATAATTACCTACATTCAATGGACTGGAAATTCACAGATATTATATCACGACTGACCAACATGATCCTTGAAAGACATCCGGGCGTAACAAGAAAAGTTTGTAGACTCAGGCTACGATGGCAGGATGAAGTCAAAAAACATGCAAATCAATTACTGCAAATGGAAATGGAGATTAAAAGACTGCAGTAGGAGACAGGAAGAGTTTTAGACGTGGATTGATGGAGGCCATGACTCGATATGAGTTGTAGGTAGAGCTTTCGCAAGAAGAAGAATTAATCCATTCAATTGACTATAAAAACTAATGTTTTATTTAAAATGGTATATAAAATGTACATAGATGAATAATTCAATAATAAAGTAAAATAATCTTACTACAAGTATACTCAAATATATTCGACATTTAATGCATTTGTTAAAACAAAATTTATTATAAAACACTCATCCATCTTTATAGGCAAGGCCAGTTTCTGCCAATTTAACTTAGCTAATAAAACATTATTTTATCAGATTGATTGATGAGGTAGATTGGCAGAAATTGCCTTACATGCATTAAGTACACCACATTATGTGAAAAATATTTATTTGCAAAAATAAAAAGTATTTTATTTTTTGACATTAATATTTTTTGACAAACTTGTATCACCGTATTACTGATTAGATTATGAATAGAATTCTTTTATAAATCTACCAACTATGATTTTCGTTTTTTACTCTTTTGATTATAATGAAGGTAAACCAATGAAAATTGAAGATATGATATAACGTTAACCAATATTATCGCAAGAAGCACAAGCCGTGGTATAGAATGCTCATAATAATATTAATGTATAAAGTTCAACAAAACAGTATTGAAAGGTCAATTGCCTTAATTATGTTCAATTATATCCCAATGAAACTGTGCGTCTGACCAGTTAACTCTAAAATATTGCAAACAATAAACACAAATAAGTAACAGTCTAAAGCGCATTGATGTTTACTTTAATTATTGTACCATGTAATATGACGCAGGTTTAATTTTAATAATTACGTATAAATAATATAATGTAGTTGAAATCAGATTTAAGATAAGATTCGGAAAGATACATAGCGGTGTCGTAATGATATCACTTACACCTTTTTCTCTAATTTCACAATGTGTATTATGAAAATTACAAGAATTATTCCTACATTAATATCAAATCTGTTAATGAATTCTCTCGCGTGGAGGTTTTAGTGAGTGGTCGGGTTTTGTGCATTAGGAAAACTTCATCGTCGCTTTGGGACGCATCATTAAACAAGTAGGCTATAAAAAAACATTAAATAAAAATAGATTATGAGTAGGTACCAACAGATAAAAATGTATTGACGATATACTTTTCTTCGGCTGTCATCTTACAATGGACGACACGATTTCTTCGAAGCCTTTTTTTCTCTTTTCATCTCACACTTGGCTCTGTTCTTTTATTTACATTTCACTCGTTTTGTTTGTTCCTTTTGTTTTAAGTGGCATTTGTTTGTTTTAAATAAAGAAGATGCCATGATAAACATTCTATATACAAACATGAATAAAGTCGTTGAATAAATTCTTTGTGCTTTAACACGAATGTCAATATAGACACTTCACATGTTATATATCTTATGCCATGTATGTTTTCCTACACATTATGTAAATAATATTAAGAGAAGGTTACAAAATATAAGTGATTCTTTATTTTTCCTTAGTTACAATACGAACTTTCTCGTAAGTATGTTTTAAATATATTCATTCATTCATTCATACCATCACGGCATATCCCACAATACGGAGTAACCAGTGAAATATGTGCGGGTGTGCATAACTTTTTAAAAACTATGATGAATATATATTATCTTATTAAGAAAACCCAATGCGTTTATCTTGACCTTGAACCATTTATTTGACACATTTCAAAAAATTATATGTATCTTGATCTGTGTGGCGGTAACTTTTTTGATTATTTAAAATCTCGGCAAGACACAAAAATTAAAAACGAAAAATTATGCACTTACTTGAAAATCACTATTTTTTTTAAAAAAATATTAACGCACAATTTGATTTATAACACCATCTTTTCAAGTACGTGCTGATTACTACCAATGTCGTGATATACAGTTTTTCACATTTATTTTACGATAGCATATATATTAATTTAGCTATAAATCATCAAGCGATTTATCTTCTTATAAAAAATATCCTTTTAAAAGTACATATACTAACTCTTACATAATATGTTAAAACAAGAAAATGCTTTTAAGCATATAGTGAGCTGACTGTGTTCTAAACCAAGTCTGATCACTGGATTAAGTGGGTTGATTTTCAGGAGGATTTAAAATTTTATTTTTGTAAAATTTTCTATTTGAGTGTTTCATAAGTCACACTGATTCATTTAAGGATATTAAACTTTATATTGCGGTTTATAGTGACGAATATACATACACTGAATATTAAAGAACAGCCAAGAGTACAAAAAATGCTATACGTTGTGTCATATTATTGCGGTGTGATTCAAGGCATATAGAAACTGTAAACTTTGCGGTACTTTCAACAATAATCTGAATTGAATTCAAAAATAAAATAGGTATTGTTTTAATGAAATATATCAAGTGTCTAGGTACGCGCAAGTGTAGGTATGTAGGTAAGTCATGAACCATCCAAGTCTGTTGATTGACAGAAGAATAATTGTGTTTAGACATCACGTTCCACTACCAGTAGACTTGTCTCTCTGACTAGGGCACATACTTTCTTACCAACTGACGCAGTTTTACAATTTCAATTTGTTATTTAATTTATTTCTCTACGAACTGATCAACTTTTCAACACAAACAGGCAATAATTAATTTCGGATAATTGAATTTTTAATTTCCCTACATATTAGTTCAAGACATAACAACGTTTTCGATGAATCATTTTTTAAATGCCGTTTTTTTAATATTCCCTTTCTTATAGAATATAGGTATGAAAAAGGTAAGTCTAGCACCTGGGAATGGTTGCGTTTACCAGTGTGCAACCTTTTCATAGGTTTATAGGTAAAAATTGCAGATTTTAACATTATTTTAATATAATTTGTAAGTACTTGTAAACAATTTGTACTTATAAAACCCGTCCGTCTGTGAAGTATGTACTTACTTTTACTGAAATATATAAAAAAAAATAAAAAATAAGAAGTAGAGAAATTTGTTTTATTCATAAATCTTCCCTGGTGTACGCTAAACAAATCACCAAGTTTCATTGTAATCAAAAGTATGGTATAAGAGCACAAAAAGGACTAACAAAGATACAAATGATACTACATAATATCTGCAATTTTCACCTATAGAAAGAGGATGCGCACTGGTAAACGCAACCACTCCCAGGTGCCAGACTTACCTTTTCATCCCTATATTCAATAAAGAAGGAAAAATTATAAAACCATTCAGTTATTAAAAAAATAATTGTTTTTTGACGTTGCTATCTCTTAGACTTTATATTGATAATATTTTACTTAAACATTAGAACTATTTCGGTACCATATTTTTTATATTTCCTAATATACCTACATGTGCGTTATTAAAAAAATACTACATTAAATAAACTTAATATATCTACCTACCAATATCTACATGAACATATACGAATACTTAATAATTTCAATGAAATCATTTCATATAATTTACTCTGAAAGTGTTTGTTGAAGAATATCATGTCATTCCTCACTATTGTAATACACGTCTCAGGTATCGTCAACTAAATTACTTTTCTGTGTTGTCTTATGCATTAAAAACTTTCACACAACATGAATTTACAGTTAAATTGACTTCGATGATTTTAATTAGTTTTATGTAAGGCCGAAACTGCCTATGTACTTACAACTTGTGCAATTTGCAATTAGTATAGGTATAAAGTTTCAAAATTAACTAAAAAAATATTTTATGTAAAATGAAAAATTCATTATTAATTGATTTTGAAGAATTATAAACTAAACAATTGGATGATGCAAATTAAATAGTCAAAAACTCATAAGGTTAAATATGTATGTATATACTCTCTGATAATTTTGTTTCAATACACTAACAGCATTCCTTTTGATTTGATACCTACTGTTTTTATTTGTAAAAGAACAATATAATGAAGGAACAACAATTGAAATAAGAAGTTGACCATTGCTACATGACGTTATAATGATGTTATAATAACTAACAAATTTTTGTTATGTCATAATTAGCGGGTTTTTGTTGTTGAACTAATTCATGTAATTTGACGTTGATGTCCATTCAAGATATTTTTTAAGAAAATAATAACAATTACATTTATTTGAGGTATCATTAATTGCACGTAATATTTTGATATGTCTATATTATCTCACCTCAATTCAAGACACAAGAAATATTTATTTTTTTATGTTAGAATAAAAAAGAGGATTTTATTGCCGAGTAGCAAATTTTTTACTGTTATTTCAATCTAAATCATTAAACAAATATTCTCCGAAATTTAATAGAAGTTATAAGATGGTGTAAATAAATAGTTCAGATAGTAGCTGTTAGCAAGAAATAAAGATAAGTGAGAAATAAACGACCCATTTATGGTATCACAAAGGGACAACGGGCCAAAGTATATTTTTCTCTGAGATAAATTGTAAAAAAATAATATTTTATTAAAAAAATTAACTAATTTTTTTTAACTTTGTTTACACCACGTGAAAATTGAATTAGCGGCCGGTTTCGGAACTAACCGTTCCCTCCTCAGGCAGGATTTCAGGTTGAATCCTGCCTGAGGAGGGAACGGTTAGTTCCGAAACCGGTCGCTAATTCAATTCTCACGTGGTGTAAACAAAGTTAAAAAAAATTTGTTAATTTTTGTTAAAATGTACCACAAAGTTAAAAATACGATATTTGATAATAATATTTTATTATTAACTATAAACGTAAGGCTTAAATTAATTGTTGATTATATTTATGATGCCTCGGTCTTACAAACAAGGGTTCGTAACAAGTCCGCAGATTGGTTGATACAGAAATGCCTATGTCAACATAATCGTCGGGGGGACCTGTCATGGCACATAAATAAGGAGTTATTTCGATATTTTATCTAAATAACTACGGTACTATAATTATTTACTCATCAAAACAATTTCTCTAAAACATATTGGAATTATTAATTTAGAAAATATTTTCTCATCTTACAATACTTAACTTGTCAAGAACTAAAGAATAAATATAAAAAAAATTCTGATACGAAATAAATAACATAATAATAATCAGTTTTATTTCAGTTCGTGAGCAGGGTGGTGTAATGCTAGACAAACCATATTATATGTACATACGAAATGTTACATATAAAACAAAATACTAAAAAAGGATATATAACAACATAATAAATAGTAATCAAAACATATGTAGGTGCTGTGCCATTATTTCATTCTTGTATTTAAAATTACATACATAAAATGTGATATATTTTTCTCTTTTTTTACGACGTGTTTAAAATTCAATTCAAAAATAAAAACTGTGCTTTACCAGTTAAACCGTTGTATTTTATTTGACCGCGACAAATTCCCTTACGTTCACCGCGAGCCATCGTCTTTCTTGCATTTTAATATATTTTCACTAGAGTCAATCGACTTTGTCGCCGCACACGTTTCATATCTAATCCGTTGCTTCGCCGGGGTCAATATTTAATATATCATATTCATACTAATTAGACATGTTCAGTAACACTATTTTTATATGTAAACTCAGATTTATTTTTTATGTGGATGACACTAACATACTGATAGTTTTAAAACATTCCAGCTGTATGCTGTGTTGTCAATTTTCCGTCAATGAAAACACTGTGGATATTACTAAAAGGAATTTTGAAAAAATACATACATACATACCATCACGCTATGTCCCTTACGGGGTAAGCAGAGAGAAACGAGCGCCATACTTCTCTAAATTTGCACACATTACATCCATTCATCGTCTCATACATGCTCGTCGATTGTACAACCTTTTTGTGTTTCCTTCTTTCAAAATATCATTCACATGGTCATGCCATCCCTTTCTGGGGCGACCTCTGCTATTCACTCCATCTCTTACACCCATGTATATTTTTTTGGTCAGTCGTTCATCGTTCATTCTTTCAATATGTCCAAACCACCTCAAGGCATTCACTTTCATTTTACATATATTATCCTTCTTTTTCTTGCATTCTCTCCTTATGTCCTCATTTTGAAAAGATCAAGCACATATATTATGTACCTAACATTAATTTCTTGACTTTAATCAACATTCAATATACCTCATTGACAAATGAGATGGGGAAAATATAACTCTTTACATTCCAATTACAAATATTTTGACAATTTTCGGCGGAATGGGGTTTTCGCATATACCAACCATGCAAAAAACACAAATGCGCAGATATGGTTTTTATGCATAACTTATATCATTAATTATTATAAGTTCACCTTTGAGTAGGCGTATTTTTTGACTAAATAATGAAAAAAAACATTTTAAATCGATGATCTGTGAAGAACAAAAAAAAAGTTTAGTTTTTAACTAACTGGCTACTTCTGTATCTATGTCTCATCAAATATCAAATTATCACCGTGGTCAGAGACAAATATAAGGATTGAGGGGGCCGTTGGCCTCAATTTTCCTCTGTATTCGAAATAATATGTTGTTAAATGATATACAATTTCAAATAAAGTGAAAAATTGAGGACTAAGGCTTCCTCAATCATCATTTTTGTCTCTGAATACGAGTGTAAGTGCGATAATAATAATTGCTTATTTATCAAAAGTGAGTTATTTAATTCATTTGACTAATAATTCTTTGGTTGCTATGATTATAGTCGAATAAAATAAATATCACTTTTTTTATTTCAATTTAATCATTGTTCCTTTATTTCATCAAAAATATTTCAAATCGGTATTCTAAACATGCATAAATCAATTTAATTGCAAATCAATATATTATTTTTCATATTCAAATAGTTCCATCAACCTTGTATTGTGTCCGTGTAATCGAATAACTTTACATAATAAATAAATAAAACGTTCATCATAATTTGCAGATTGTATACAATTTTCTCTCAAAATATTATGTCGTTTATTTTTATGAACTAACCATCTTGATAAAGTGGTTGCCAACAATGGAATATTATACTTCCGTGTGAAGTAATAATATTATGGTGTCAATTTTGTTTCATCGATTTCACCTTCTTCGTACTAACCGGCTTTTGAATTCGTCGTGTTCTGTGAAAACAGAGAGTATTTTAATGGCTGATAAAAACATTATGTACCTACCTATATTATAATTTGCTTGTATATCGATGCATTTTTTAATCATTATGGCTAAACAAATTTTTTAAGAGCTGTCTCTTTTGTTTAAAAGCAAAACATTAAATATATATTTATAATCTATGCATTATTCCAATTTTTTATTTGCCAAGTCGACCTTCGATTTTAATAATTGAGAATTTCATAAAAAAACACTTACCAAGCAAATGTATTTCTAGGTTTAATTTGTACAGAGTAGTGAATAGTATGAAGTATAAATGACCTTAAAGTAATTATTTATTGGTACGTTTTACATTTATACAGCCTGATTAACCACTCTCACTTATCGGCATAATTGTATTATTATTTACGTGTACCAACTAAGTACATACATATACTCAATACGCTCTCTTAAACATACACGCTATATAAAACATCACATATATCAATAGTATATATAACTATTACAGAAAGTAAACTTACAAGATATACACCGTTTAAAGCAAGAAATCATTTTTTCCGGCTTATTCAAATTTCACATTTTATTATTGAAAATTTAGCTATCACGTCATATTAAATAATCACGATTTGCTGTCAAAATTTCGTCTATAATTTCACTAAGTCATTATAATTTGTTTTCTACATCATCATCAAAGTTATTGCTAATTTTAAGCTTTTTATCACGCTACTAATAAACTTCCACGTTATATCAGCTTTCACATGATACCTTATCATTGTGTTTTAATATTAATCGACTTTTGAAGGAAGAATAACAGAATTTAAACTAATGTACCTACCTAATTGTTTACATCCACCACCGGTAGTTTTTATTTCCCACATTGATCCTAATCAACCGCAAAACAAAAACAAAAAAGGAAAGCGAAATTATTAAATTGTATACATTGTATATTGGCGCCATGATGTAAAAAGAAAAATATATCGAATAATTATAATATGATGACATCGTGCTGCGCAGGATGCATAATTTTAAATCGCATGCTTTTCTGTTACTAATACGCACGCGCACAAAACACACTGAGGCATAATTGGTTGAACCAAATTCACAATGATTTCGAGTTCAATCATTTTCAAAGTTCTTCACACCAAGTTTTAGGTAAGAATAAGTTTGTTAGGTTTGCTTTTAGTCATAATTACGACTCCCACGAGCGAGTCGCATGATGTATTTGAAAAAGAAACTAAATTAGTGTGAATATTAGTCAAAAAGGGTGTATAATGCTGTATGATTGATCACCGAACCACCAATCACAGTCAAATGTTTATCGCTTATGACAGAAATGAGTGCGATTTAAAACTATAAGCCCAGGATTTGTCTTAAAGCAGCATCATGAAACCTGCATTGCCTTTGCTCTATTTTTAGTTTATTTTCTCCAGAAGACTTATTTCCATTCTTCTAACATAATTTCTCCCAACCGTTCTCTTGATATGAATAGTTCTAATTATTATTCGTCTCAGGGTCATAGCGATTACGTTATGTAGTCCGCTTGGATCAGATCCAAGTGTTAGAAATGTTTACTGTTCTAGTAAAACCCATAATATAGTAGATGATTGATAATAGTTCCTGGTATACTCATAATATGTATCTAATTGAATTAAGTTCTCTACCCAATCTTTTACATAAATATACAACATGCATTATTCAGTGAGAATTTCTTCATAGGATAACAATCAATCTTAATCAAATGTAAGATACGTTTATTTAACTTATATTTTGGTTTGAATCAATGTAATTATTTAAAATAATATATACCTACCAGTTTCGTCTAGGCTAATAGCCAATAAAATAGAATAAAACACCTATTAGCACAGATAATATAAAAGGTAACTTTTTCTGGTTGAACTCAAATTATTGTTAATCCGTTCAAATGATGTCAACAATCTATTATTAAAACCTGTCGCAAATAGCAAATATAATGAATTTGCTATCCAATTATTTTCGTTCTTGTCCATTTGATTGAGAATAATCCATCAAAGTAAAAATCTCTTTCATACTCAGTTGAAAAGTAGTCGAACCAAATTGACAGAAAATTGCTAAATAATCCTTATTTCGAATTCATCTGACACTTTTGCATTCCATGTCATTTAGACTGCCAGAGAAGCAATTTGAAATGCAATTGCAATAATAGTTAGGGAATACCTTATCGTAATAAAGTTTCCGTTTTATCGTTGCGTTTATTCCAATTTGATATTCCAAACAGGATCGTTAATGTTTAGAGGTTTGCTTGTGACCCAATAAAATATCCAAGTGTTGTGCATAACGCAATTGGAATTTTAAATACTTTTTAATAAAATGTTTTTCACCGTGTTGGATAATATAACGTTGTATCCTCGTAACATTACTGCTTTAGTAAAAACTTGCGTTAAAATTCCTCTACATATTTTATCGTATTCGTAAAATTCGTTAATTTGTTGAATGTTGTGTATCCTCATGCAGTTTCTCCAATAATGCAGTTCTATTTCAAAATAAAAACGAGTGGGTTGTCGTCAATGCTATACGTATGAAAATTTGTCAGCGATTTCATGAAATGAGTTTGTTTAATTATTTTTATTTTATTATGAAAATTTGATAATTGTTCAATGCCATTACATGAAAGTGATGTGCCTTTTTAGCAATTTGAAAATAAAAGGATAAAATTTAAAGTCTCCTGACTAACTATGAGGTCATTTTGAAATATTGGACAGTTAAAAAATTGAACAGCATTATTCAGATATCCTTCAAAATCTAATGGGGTCTAAGCGGGTTAAGATATACAAATTTGCAAATATGAAAAAAATAGTACCTTAGTAGATATCAACAAAGTAGAATAAACACTCCGTACATAGGACATAGCAAATAGAACACACACACAGATACATTGTGATGAAACTTTTATAAAACAATCTCAGCATGGTACCTAGTAGTTGATAATCTGCAATAAAAAACATAACCTTTAAAATTGAGAATTCATAAATCCCCACTGGGGTTGTGAGGTGTTAAAAATTTTTCACTACAGATTTGATTTTTACGGCTGATAGTTTTCGCCGAAGCTTCTCGGCATTAGGAATTAAAACAATTTTCTCGAGAAGCCTTTCAAATTAATTTTTATACTGTCATTATTGATACTTTAAAATTGACAGTTCTATTTCTAAATTTGTTCCTATAAGTCAAGCTATTTTCTATACTTAGGGTCGTATTACAAGAGTTATTTAAGAATAATGCAAGAAAAAGTTGAGGTCCCGTAAACAGTATTCTCGCAGTACGGGACCTTACCTTTTTCTTCCATTTTTCTCAAATAACTCTTGTTATACGACCCTTATTCATACTATTTATACTTATTCATATTTATTGAAAAAAAAAATCGAATAACACATTAATTACACAATTTAAGTAGTATAACCAAATTATCAATTTGAAAACGAATTGTACAATGTGAAAGCTTTGATGTTATATAACATTAAAACCGTTGCGCATGGTTAGTCAACAACAGTACGGAAATAACATATGAAGATCAACAATTCATTCAGTATAATCCACTTATTTGTCATGGGATTGAAGATGTTGTGGGTGGATAACAGATAATCCAAGAGATCCTTAGGTTAGAGCGACTAACGACTCTGTCATTTCTGGTCCAATGTGTTGTCCATAAAGGGATATAGTGTCCATGTGGGCGATGCTGAACGCAAAATTCAATGCTAAGGTCGAATACGCAGTGCCGTGGTCGTCTCTCAATGCAGACTGGAACTAATCATGTCTTATTATATTATTTGAATGTCTAGCGAATAGTGAATAAGTATTTGCTCATACATGCAATATGATGAACTGTAGATAACCACCTATTTGTATTATTATATAAAACGTAGGATGTGTTAAAAACAGATGCGTCTTTTCAAGTCACATTCATGAATATAACTGAAATAGAAACTTAAGTAACACCAATTTCCATTAAGGGAGCGACTGCTGACAACGTACCTATTTTTGAATTTGATATTCCATCATTATTTCTAATCAAATAGTTTTGAAAAAAAAATTATATAGTTTGGGTATTAATGAAGAAAAGTATACCTTAATTTGTTGATAATGTTCTGCATAAAATCTTGTAGAAAAATAATGGTATACCCCGATTTTCAACGTTTATCTTATATTTTTAATAAACTAAAAGGAAAAGAGTAATAAATAATTTATTTAATTTAAGAAGATATAATCTGGAAAATATGTTGTGACGTTGCATTAATGCTTCAGGTTTATTAAGAATATATATAGAACATTTTATTTATTTTATTTATTTATTTATTTAACATAATAATTTTATAATACAAATCAATTCACTAGTAATAATATTTTTACATATTTTTCCTTGCAGTGGCCTCGTCAAAAAGATTACAATCTTGTGCTTGATGAGGGAATCACTTATGAAAAAATAAAAAAATATCAATAGAAAGCAAAGTCAACATAAAAGTAATTAAAATCAAATCATACATGAACAAAAAAATCAAATAAACATTAAAAAAGTTTGAAAATAAATGAAAAATAGGAATATACAAATGAGAAAACATATCAGAATACATATTCAAACCAAAAAAAGGAAAAACATGAGAATAATTGAAAAATGAGTAATATAGACGATTCAAATATACCAAAACACATATTAAAAAAAAAATACTGGAAATTGAAACAAATCAAAACAACATAATCGTAAACTACTATTTAAGAATGTTAAGTGCAATTTTAATTTTTGTTTAAATTAACGAATACATAATTAACGTATTAAGATATATTTTTCATTATTAATATCCAAACTAAGTTATTATTTCAAAATGATACGTTTTGTAGTAATGATGCAATATCAAATTGAAAAAATAGGTAGGTACATTGGCAGCAGTCGCCATCTTAAGTAATTTATATTATTTTGTACTAAGTAAGCCCCTGGAAAATTTCCCAATCCGAGTGGTCGTCATGGGGAATTAGACCAATACCCCCCAACGAAGGAATATAACTGCAAGAAAATCTGTATCTATAACGTCAGATCTCTCATCAATTTTTAAAAATGTTAGAACTTATACACGCTTTTGAAAACTGAGACATTTTAGAACTTTCAGAATTAATAAAAATAAGCTGCAGGATATAAAAACATAGCAAACATATTTCATTTTACACGGGAGAAATAACAGATTCAGATTATGGAGTTTGTTTTATAAAGTATACAAAAACAATATCATCACTTTCGTGTTAGAGAAGGCCTTCATCCAAAAAGGATCCATTTCATAAAAGAAAAAAAAAAATATTTTATATAAATAAAATAAACTAGAAACAAATTCAAATACCTATATACTTTAATTTATCTTGATACAAAATAAAATACTTATACAAGCTGTAAAAATAATATTTTAAGAGAAATGGAATAATAAAAAGGCTTTATTATTATTTTTAAACTCCTGGAAATATTTTGGTAGCGAAGGTAATAGTTGCCGCTGTGTTTTAACGACAATCATCATTTATGCTTGACGAATGCCTACATATAGTGTTAAGACATTTGACTTTTATGTCGGCATCCTGAGTTTAATTCCCAGAACAGGATTAAAGTTTTTTTTTTCTAAGAGTTATTCGTTTTCTGGTTTGGATACTAGTCAGTTGAAAGAAATTACCATTTTACAATAAACAATGAGTTAACAATTCAATGCAATAGACTTAGTTGTTCTGGAACGTTTACATCACCAATTCGTAGCCATTAACACACTATTTTATTTTCTAATTCAACATATCAACCCACATTAATTTTCTATGCTTAAACGTGACAGTTTTAGAACGTTGAAGATAAAATAGTACCTACAATTGTAGGTATTACGCGTATGTTAAATTGTCTGAACAATATTTACAGTAACTGATGTGAGAATTATTATTACGATAAACCAATCATTTATAAATATCTATTTATTTATTTATTTATTTACTATCATATTTTTTACATAGTAATTGGAATCTCACTAGCTTAAAGGATATCAGTGAGTTTCCCATACAAATATATCAAGTACATGTTACATTTCTTAAGTTACAGTATTAAATTTACATTTATCATAGATGTTTGTAAAAATGTTATTTAACTCATTTATAAGTTTATGTGAGCAATTATGTTGCAAAGATAATCTTTGAGTACATTTTCAGAATTAATTTTATTAATGTAAATATGTTTTGTATCTTATAGAATGTGTTGCATGCTGTTTCATTTTGCTGTAAATAAATATATACATTTATTTAGTCGTATTATCAGTCACTTCATAATTTACCCCCCCCCCTCCCATTTTTTTTCTTACTGGAGATGTATTTATAAATTTAATATTATAGTAAATTTACTCGAATAATTGACTTAAAGTTAACTAAATTTTATTATAAAAATATAACAAAAGGATATAGAAGGTATCATGACAATAAAAAGTATATAAGATAACACAAATTGAATTTGACCTGTTGATATTGTCCAAAAAATTGTTCATTCAACTAATTATTTAACATTTTACTATAAATATATATTTTTTAATTATATATTTCATTTAGATAACATATTAAAAAAGATCACAATAAAAAAAACCTATTTCCCTTTACCAGGGTGCAAGCACTCGTGTGAAATGGAGAGGAGAGGTTAATATTCCAATATCTTAATTAGCGTTAAAATTAATTATGCTTTTTTATTTAGTATTTTTCGATAAAAATACCATATCTATCTTTGTATATATTTTAAATATTTTTTTCTCATTATAACATAAGTACACTTCTATAAAATACCTCATTTTAATATTTTTAGAAACACGTGCAAGTATCTTTTATGTACAGACATATTAAATATCTTAATCAATACGAAGGCAAATCATAATGTTGTGTATTAATTTTATTACACCATTCTTCTTCACCATACACGGTTCCCGTATGTGGTAATATGGCAAAACAAGCGAGAAATGTGTATATGTAGGTACCTATGTACTAACTGTAGGTACATATTATTGTGTATATCCCAACACAGACATGAGCCGCATACCAAATTACGTGGTAATTGTTAACACCAACGCAGGTGCACGAGACATAAACATCTGAGCTTGGTTTAGCTAATCCATACACTTACTTACGTATAAGACTCGACCACCAAGAATCACAGTCTTCATCAGCCTTCTTCCCTACACTGCTGGAGATAAGCCTTTTCTATTTCCTTCCATCTTTGTTTATTTGGGGCCTGCCGATGCCTCTTCTATGGTCTCCATTTCATTTTTGGCTCCATTTAATTTTTGTCTCCATTTGATTTTTGGGGTCTGACAGTCTACTCACTATGGCGTAATAAGACATTTTGCCCCCTCATGCAAAAACTAATTAAGGACACCTAAAATTTAAACATTTTTTAAAATAATGAATATGTCCTTGTGATAAGTAGGTACACTATACGTCTTTATTCATTCCTTAAATTTAACCTTTATCTTAACCTGAGAATTAAATCGGTCGAGAAGAATTTGAAACCCGCGATCACTGGATCATCTAATATTCTCTACTGATACTTTATATTTGTACATAGACCTCGCCAAGCAAAAGAATGCGGATGACATAACCTTTGCACAAACCAATTTTAGTGCAGAAAAATACTCTAATTTGTATTAACCAATAAAATTAGTTGGCTTTCAACGTTGTGCAGCAAATTACGTGTCACTTTTTCCCTAACCTTTCCCTAATCCATAGATTTTCAACAACGCTTTATAAAACTGTCACCCGCATTCTCTTGTTTGTCGAACCCTAATAAATATCATTTAAATGAGTTATAAAATAAAAATAAGTACATCGTTTTAAAAATCTCTTCATTATTTATTTTGATACTTGTTAAATCACTTAAAATATGCTTTATATATTTTTTTTTACATCTTCTGTTTTTTATTATTGTAAATTACATTAAATTACAATTACATTTAATTACAGCTTTAGTACATCCTGATACAATAAAAATACACAAATATGCTCATAAAGTGATCACGTAAACCAGACGATGACAGGTCGTAAGCCCTGTGTGTGCCTTGATTTACCGGTGGTCCCTTAATATTCCAACTTCGTCTCTATTGAGAAATTAAAAAAAAAATGTCATAACACAAAAATAGTTTTGAGTCTGAATTTTCAGATTGATATTTTTTTATGTTGCGTTTTGAAATTTGGACCCCTCTTCCAGCTGGCCCATCATGCTTCACATCACCCTGCATTTCGAAAGCTAAGTCACTGTCTTATTACCAGAGCCGGAGAAGGAGAAAGTCTTTCCGGGCCCCAAAACACACACCAATGAAATTTTGTAAATTTTTGCGAAACACTCTTGTTAACTATTTGGCAAACAACTTCTTTATCCTAAAATCGCAATATTTAATTGAAACCACGGCTCAGGGGCCGTTATCTCAATATTCAACTAATGGTTGATAATAATTACCGAACATAAATCAACTGTAGCATTAATTTTATATCTGTTTATTTCAATTTCTTCCGGTTGTTTTCTGATGCACTTTCGACGTTATTTGAGTAATTTCGTTTATTTTATTGGTATGAGAATTAAAATAATAGGTATTGCAGCAAAAATAAATGGTGCTTTGAATCGTTTCAAATATGAAATTGGCATTAAGCACTGATGCAAGTTGGACAAATCAAATCATTGAAGTATAAATCATTTGTATCTTATCAAAATAAAACAACTTTTAAATCGCGTTGATGTTGCAAGATAAAATTTATGCTACCGAAGACTATAAAGTTTTATGAATAAAATCAAAACGATTTATTTCTGTTTCATAAAAAAAATAAAAGTGATTAATTAAAATTTCTAATTATTTCTCGAATGGGTTGTTTTAAAGTACACTGGGTTCAGAAACTTGTTATAAAACGTCCTGCTTTAAGGAAACCATATATGGACCGAGTGAAGGAAGTATGTAATCTCATAAAACCCACTAACGGAAACACTGGTTTCCAGGAATTCATTAGCACATCAACAAAATGGTTTGACCAAAATAGTCGTATATGTAATCATACTTGTTATGCAATGACTATTTTAACTACATTTATTTAACCCCTCAAAGCCATCGAGGAATTTCGCCAAATAATATAACTTATTCAAAATCCAAATGAAGTTTTTATTGACAATAACATCTCAATAGAGATGAAGTTGGGATATCATAGAAGGACCAGGAACTCAGGCACCTACAGGGCTTACGACCTGTCATCGGCTTGTTTTCGTGATCACTTTATGCGCTTGCGCAACGTTCACCAATTATGCCTTTATTGAGTTCAATTATCATTGTAATTTTTGAAAGTTCTTTATATTTGAATAATGTGTAAACATTTCACCTGACTAATACGAAATTATACTATTGCCATCTATGAGATAACGAAGAAACTATTTTTTGTAACGCCATCCATTGAGAAATTAGTCCTTATAAATGAGGTGACGGTGTCTCGCACAGATGTCACCCCTGAACTGCGCCGGAAATATTATTTCATTTTTGGCTTGTTTACCTACATTTACCAATGTGTATGTAAATTGAATATATTTTTTAATTGCATATACGCAATCATCAGTTTTTTTTTCTGTCGATATGATATCATATCATTTGACTCCCAACAGGGAAAAAAATCCAATGTTTGCGTACATGCAATTAAAAAATATATTCGATTTCCAAATGAAGTGTTTAAAGAACAAAGATACCATAGAAAATGGGAAATATAAGTGCGATCTATGTATTTATCTACAATTAAGTGAAATGTCTTAAAATCATATACCTATATAAATCATTTTGACCAATTGTGTATAAAACAGATTTAACTAGTTACCTTTTTTATATACGTCTGTAAACAGTGTTTATGAATTTCATAATTATTATTTTAATCAATAAATTATACTAATGTAGCCGTAACAGTAATTCGTCTATTTAAATTATCATTTAAACACCACAGGCAGTCCTTGAAGTAAATTTTCCTCGAATGTAATGTTGAGTACATTTAAGAATATACTCATTATTTAAAAAATAATATGAAATACCTTAAATTTTTGACATTTATAATTTTTGGTTATTAATATTTTAGAATCTCGATGTTTTAAAGAATTAGCTAAAACTTTTAAAATATAATAAACAGCTTTCTACTATCAGTTAAAATGTCATAATCCGTCTTAATGAAAATATTTTCGTGAAACATTCATCAATAAAATTTTATACAAATAAGCCAGATGTTTCATGGCATCGTATTTAATGTTGTTTAAGCATTATAAGTCCCTTTTCATTAAATGTATTTTTTAGTTCTTTTCCTCGAAGAACCATTCAACGCGTTTTCCTAGATAACTTTCTTTAGTAGGTATATGAAGGATTTTTATTTTTTTAAGAAGCCCTTATAAGGCTAAGCTATCGTCTTATTAAACTAGGAATAAAAATTCGAAAAAAAAAACAATAGTCTTTTTCTATCGTATCGACTTACTGTCGTTTGGCAATTTCTACCTACAAACCAGGAAACAAAATATAGAGTTCTAAAAACTTAACACGTCAATCGCGTAAATCAAAAATTGTACCATATTTTATGTTTCTTGATTCAAATGATTTTGCAAAACGATTATTTTGTAATCGGTCGATCAACAAAATACTCGCATAGATTAATTCAACAGTATTGTATAATAGTCGTTGTATGAGAGACGTAATGTTATTTTCTCACACAGGTTAGTCCAATCAAAGAGTTTGTATTGTAATACCACGTCAGCTAGTGATGCGTGTTTTTATTTGAATTTGTAATTAGACAATGTGTGATTATAAAACCTTTATATTCAAAATATTTTCAATTGCGCGAGATTGTTGTGTATGAATAGACAACATCATCGCCTCGTTATCACACCTTGGTATATACCTTCATATTATTATTACAAAGTTATATAACTAACCTAAAATATACTTTCTTTCATTGTGTCCCATGTTTCATAATTGACAAACTTGTATCACCAAACTATTTATAAGTATACCACCAAAATACAATGATGATGTTTTTGCATAATAAGAGTAATTATTACAGTAAATAGTAGGTACCTATTAACGTAACACACATTTTTTTTGAAAGTATATTTACAGATTTGATCAAGAGTTTATAAACAATTTTTATTTTTCAATATTTTTAAATCTTTCTTTATATTATTTTTCTTTATTTATTTATTTATTTTATAGAATACCTACAACAGCAAAACAATAAAGATTTAAACAAATATACAGAGATATGTTCTATGTTGCAAATTAAAGTATTCTAAAATTATGAAATTATGAAGTACATACAAATTTATTAACAATTATGAAAACAGGATGGGAAAGCAGAGAGGTATGAGGGGAGTGGGGGAAGCATCGACCACTAGAAACTCATATAATAAATAAAATATTTATAAAAATAAATAAAAATAACGAAAAAACTTTGAAATTTTTAGAAACTCATATTATGATTTATACCTCACGTGTCTCAATGTATAAATAATAATAAATTAAAATTAAGTTAAAGGGGCACAATTAAAAAGTCAAAGATGTGCAACAGAACAGAGCACAGATTAAATATCCGAAAAATTCACTTTTTTTATAAATATATAAAAATTCGAAGCAAACATATCCAGTTCACTCAAACATATCACTCAAACAATTTCTATTGTACCCAGTACAAGCTCTATTAATATATGAGTTTTTTTTTAATTTTTTTTATATAAAAATTAATATGTCCTTGTTTAACAAGTACATATACATCTTCCTACGTTCTCTAAAATAAGCAAATAAATGCTTGTGCTATAGGTGAACGAAATCGGTCGAGGCAGGATTCGAACTCGCGACCACTGGATTAGGTACTAGCTCAGCGCGCTTACCGCTATGCCATCGACCCATCTAAGCATCTAAGAGCTAAGCATATAGTTAGTTTTAGAAGATTCAATGTAAAAGATAGACTGGTTTCTATTTCTTCTAAGTGGACAATGAAAACGGAATGAGCTTAGAAGGGGTGTACTGTCGATCAGACCGTTAATAATTCTGTATAGAAAACAAATATCTTGGATTGATCTGCGTGTCTCCAATAAATGATTAAATCGTTTCACTGAATCATACTTATAATATTTAAAATACATTTTAATCCAATGTAGGTAGATATCGATCTTATAGAATATTTATTGGCTACTTTTTATGTACAAAATACTTTAGTTTCGAGTACTTATTACCCAATACTTGTTATTAAATCGTGTTTTGCAATACCTACCTTCCTGCTGGTAGTTTAATTAAGATCTTCTCTGACAAAATTGTAAGATTAATTGTAGATATCAATAATTTTAGTTCCGTAATTTGCATATATGTATATTACATAATTTATTAAAAAAACACAATGGTATCATACAAGTTACCAAAATAATATTTTCATTGTATCAATCGTATCGGGTAATCTCATACGTAATAGAAACGTTATCATAATTAAATGTCTGATAGAATCATTAGAAAGGAATGTAGATATCTCTTATAAAAGCGAAAATTAATGAGATCTATTTTTCATCAATTAATAGGTCTTTGGTTTATTTAAATGAATGTTTCATGTTTTGCACGTATGTAATTAAAAAAACACGTGTTGTAATGTACACATTTGATTTCAGCAGTTTTTGTAAATGGTAACATTGAAGAAAAAAATACGAATTCTCAATTTTTTTTTTCATTCGTCAATGAGTTTTTGAAAAGTTATTTGAATAGTAACTCTAAAAGGTATAAGTATTGCATGTATCACAATGTTTAATGCATTGCATGTAATTTCAAAAAGGTTTTTTTAAACATCAGCTAAAAAGAAAACTACAGTCGAATTGATTCTAAAACAAACAATGATTCGTTATTGTGTGGCTTACTCCTTATGCCATTTATATATAGATTCAATGACTGGTTATGTTAATAAGACAACCAAATCTTACAGACCAGTTTCTGGAATTACCTCAGAGTGTTATACAAGAATCGATAATCTAAAAAAAACTTACCCTTTTCTCTCTTGGGACAAATTATGTCGAATCTTTATTTCCTGTCTATCCTTATATGTCTTGCTTTCATTCAACCAATATTATTTGCTGAAAATCATAATGCGGTAATAAAAAATATTTTTGAACTCGAAAATTGTATACGATCATATTGAAGGAAGTATGTTTTGGAATCGGAGCATACGTGCAGTTCATTTCTTGATATTTTATGCCGACCACCGTGGCACAGTTGATAAGCAGTTTGGCTTCTGTGCAAGTATCCTGGGTTCGATTCCCAGTATGGGGTAAATTTATTTCAATTCATTTCTTATGCAAATATTGCTTGTCTGGGCAGGAAGCACTGGTTAGTTGGAAGGAATTGCCATATTTAAATAAACTCTTCACTTGCGCAGAATCCAAGGAATTATTTTTTTTTATACAAATGATGATTTGAAAACCATTTTGGTTTTAATAATCATGTTTTCATTCATTTTTTTTTCATTTAATAAACTCACCCTTTTCAACCAAAATAGTTATTTCACCGATAACTCAACTGCCATTGGGAAACTATATAAGTAAATAACACGATGAATTGAGTTTTTTTGAGAACTACTCCAAAGCATTTTCTTTATATATGTTTACTTATTGTAAAAAATATTGATCATCATCGTCACCAATAGCGCTACAGCCCATCATGAGCCTTGGACTCCTCAGGAACTTTCCGCCATTCCACCCGGTCCATCACCCGCACCTACCTCCATATTCCATTTTCACAGACAGGCCTGAAGATTTTTCTCGACGCCTTTTTTCTCGAAGACCAGAGGCGCATTTTCGTTTCGTTTATTCAGGACCCAGCACTAACCTCCGTACACGAGATCTGGTAAAAAATGATCTTGTAAAAAATTGACATTTGAGTAAATTAAGAGAAATTTTGATAGTTTTGACGATAAATAAATTCAGATAAATTTTTCACTCACTGAAGACACTTTCTGTTATAGTTTTGACTCATTGTATTGTATTTATATTAAGAAGCGATTAATGTTGAAAGTATTTGACACGAATCTACGAGAATTCAATTCATTTCATTTTTATCTCAAGGTACCATAATAAATCTTCATCGTATTATGAACCACGCCTTCTTCCTCTTGATTTGACTTGCTTTTATTTTAGACGAAATTGAGTATGTAATTATGTTTTTTCTCATTTCATATTTGCAGTAATAATGTAACAGGTACACATAACTGTAATAAAATTATTACAAATGTTCTGTTCTTATTATTCGAGTTGGTGTCTGGCAACACGAATTATTTAATATTAGGTTCAAATGGTGCACTTGAACCTTCTTCTTTTTGTACTCGAAGAAGGCCACAGTGGATTGTTTGCGCAGTGTTTGCTGCCTCTTGTGAGGTGAAACACTCATTTTCAACTTTTAAATATTTTGCACTTGAATCATTAGTTCAAATGGTGCATATGCTCAAAAACTTACCTACGTAATTAGATTAAAGAGCTGAAAAAAAAAATATTTTGTATAGTTTAATTGTAATTAATATATGAGTGATTTAGAAAAGGAAGGGATTCGTCATTGAATGTAATGTGCCGCCGCCGTAGTTCTATTCTTGATAGTGTAAGGTCTATTCAGAATAACGGCAAAAAAAGAAAAAAAAAGCGGCTATAATAAACAAATCTGCACAATTTTGTGAAAAGCAAGGAAGACATTACATTTTTTTTACTATATTTTATTGTATGTTGGCAAGTAATGGCATGGCGATGAGTCGTTGGCCTCATCATCTGTTTGATACTGTTTATTTGATATAGTATTGACCCCAGTTCCCACGCACTTCACAGTCTCCTCACATCGCTTCACCACTCACCAAGTGAGCACCTCCTAACACCTGACTAATATTGTTTGTTTTATACGGCCAGTTATATTGTGCTATTGTATTGTGCTTCAATATTGAAGTTGGCGGCCAAGTCAAATTCACAAGTCGTTGTTTTATTACCGTTACCTTGATGGAAGCATTTTCTTTATTTGAGCAGCCTTTTTCATTCATCAGCCGACGTCCTCATCCGCAGGAAAAGATAACAAACACTATTCTGTATTGTTAACGTGTAAATACAACAATCCTATTTTGTTTGATGAATTTATCGACTTTTTCATACAAAAATATATTATTATCATTAATGCGTTTGATTCAAGGGAAGGCGAAATATAATGTTCGTTATTTTTTTCATTAACAGCCATTATAACTACTATGCTCACACTTACACACGCAACAAAAGTTTTTTTAATTATATTCATTTACTTGCAACATTTTTAATTTTTAAGTCGTAGACTAACCAATATCTATCGACCCAACAAAGTGTATGTTTTCAAGGTAGAAAATGTATTTTTCAGTTGGATTATCCTGGTCTGTGTTGAAATACATTGGAAAAAAGATTTTTACTTATCATAATTTATCCAAATTTATATAATACATCAGTAAAGTCTAAAATATTTGTTGAATTTTCTGTAAATTTTACTTTCCTGTAATATCTATTGTGACAAATTCATTAAAAATATTTTTCCCAAAAATAATAAATAACAATTATTATTGACATTTTAAGATACTAATTTAATGTACCTACATTATTTTATAAGAGCGATATTTTCGGTGTATTTTAATAATAAATAAAAAATATATTCAAATTATCGTTCATCATCAGCAATGGCGCTACAGCCCAGTGTGAGCCTTGGGCTTCTCAAGAAACTGCCTCCATACCGCCCTGTCGGCAGCAAGTCTCCTCCAATTTGTGTGTCCGATCGCTCTTATATCTCCTTCGATGTCGTCCAGCCATCTCATCCTAGGTCTCCCTCTGCTTCTTCTTCCTTCAGGACAGGTGTCCAATACTTTCTTTGGGACCCGGCTATCCTCCATTCTACAAACGTGTCCGAGCCAACGTAGACGTTGTATTTTGATGTATTGGACAACGTTTGGTTCGCCATACATTATTTCTAGCTCATGGTTAAAACAAATTATCGTTTTATATATGTGAATGCTCAAATACCTACTATATTAAATTAAATTAATTAACATGTTTTGTTTTTTCAGTTTGGGTCCATTTGAATCTCCCGCCTCAGCCGAGATGGTGTCACGGAGACGTATTCTGTCTCGTTCCAGGGACGACTTGACACAAGCATTTACACAAAATATGGAAGAAGAAGATGATGTCTGGTATCATAAAGATAAACTATACAAGGTAACGATTATTTTATTTATTTGAATTCGGTTCACTGAGAGAAAAATGATTTAGGCTAGCGTCAATACAGGCGCAGCGGACAGAGCGCATCAGACCGATTTCCAGAACTCTTTGTATAGGAATTCATACAAGTGCGTCCACTGCAGCGGACGGAGCGCGCGCATCTGTTCGTCGGAATGCCGACGCCGTTGCTAGGAGAAACAAAAATCCGCTCGGATGTGTCATTTTTGTAAGTGCATTTTCTATAGTGATATCGTATCGCATTTTTTAAGGAAAACTTTTTTATAAATTGTTTTATAAACTATATTTTAATAAATTACGTTAAATTCCGACCGGTTTCGGATATAACTGTTCCCTCAGGCAGATTTTCAACATTTTCATTATTTTTACGTAGTTCGATAGTGGAAG
>OY754967.1:16443765-16666265 GCA_963576475.1 Molanna angustata | reverse complement strand
TTTAAGAAATTATAACCAACACAATTATACAACTGATAAAATAAAATTTCTGCGTACTTTCGTCGCCACGTGATCTGCATGTGCAGTCTAATCGGCCCCTTGACGCTAAGGGAGCGACGAAAAATACATAGCTCGAAAGAGCATTCTAAAATAGAACTAAATCTACGTACCATGGTGCAAAAAAAAACAATCAACAAATAGAAGATTCACATTATTATTTGTAAACTAGTGAATTAATATCTTAATGTTTAATCAATGTGTTTTTACATTTAGAGCATCAGAGAAGTGACCATAATCTTTGGAAATAGTCGATTTAACAGAATTCTTGTAAAGGCAATTCCCTTCGTCTTTCCTTTTTTACTGCCAAAAAAGTAAGGTTTGATATGGTATGTTGCTTTGACATTGTAAAAAGATCAGTCTATTGGACTTATTACTTCAAATGGACGTCAACAGGTGCTGTAATACATTAAAATACAACTCCTATGTTGGATCGGACACGTTTGTAGAATGGAGGATAGCCGGGTCTGAGAAAGTATTGGACACCTGTCCGGAAGGAAAAAGAAGCAGAGGGAGAATAAGATTAGATGGCTGGATGACATCGAGGGCGATATAAAAGCGATATGAGAGACAAAATGGGGGAGACTTACTATCGACAGGGCGGGATGGAGGCAGTTTCTTGAGGAGGCCAAGGCCCACACCGGGCTGTAGCACCATTGCTGATGATAAGGTGCTGCTATAAAAAATATTTTTTATCATACCTTTTGATTGACTTTTCAATAAACTATTTGATATGTTAACGGTAATATAATAAATTTAAATTCAAATCAGGGCAAAGCAGCTACACGTCACCGGTCAAAAATATTATGTAGTTTGGTTAATTTTCACAAATATTAATTTATCAAAATAAATTTATTACAATAAACTCTGAATTCCATTTCTCCAACTGGATAGGGTGTGTAACCATGCTCAACCCTTCGTCTCTTTTACACCCTTATACAGTAGGTACCTACCTACCTACTGTTCTCTGCAATATTTGTTGTTGTATTGGATAATTCAACATGGTTTTGAAATAAAAGTATTTTTCGAAGCGTTACTGCGTTTTATATGTGCATTGCACCTAAGTATTCCAACTGACGATTTGTTCAAGAGAATTTATTTCTCTCAACGACAAAGTTTCGAGCCAAGACGTGTCTGTGTGTCCATCCGTCCCTTTTAGCTTTTAATCCGCTTGATGCACAGAGCCCAAAATTTCAAAATATATAGAAAAGCCTACAACTATTGAAATTTGTACATCTCAAACTTTTTTCAAAAATTAATGTAAAAATTGTGCTTAGTGACGACATCGTTTCATACAATTTATTGTATGGCAAAATACATAATATCTACGGGGAATCTTATTGTTCGATACTTAAATTTATACATATATACAATACCATCAAGCCGTTTAACTATTCGGGGTAGGAAAAAGGACTGAACTCGACACGATCCTATGCTGATATACAACTATAGATACTATCGCCATCGACAGTTGGATTTCATTTGTTAGATGGGTACAAAATTTAAAACAGTATTCATAATTTTATATTTTTATAATTTATTTATACATACCTTAACATGTTATATAAACCTTAATGTTCTAAATGTATTAAAACAAAAAAATATTATCTCACAAAATACCTACTTCTTTCATTTTGATCATTTATTCCGATTTCTATCATTTGGCATCTATCATAATAATGCTGTGCTGGCATCTTTTATAGTAATGTTGTGCTGGCATCTATCATAATAATGCTGTGCTGGCATATTTTATAATAATGTTGTGCTGGCATATTTTATAATAATGTTGTGCTGGCATCTATTATAATAATGCTGTGCTGGCATCTTTTATAATAATGTTGTGCTGGCATAATATATTATAATAATGTTGTGCTGACATCATTTATAATAATGCTGTGCTGGTATATTTTGTAATAATGTTTTGCTAGCATCTATCATAATAATGCTGTGCTGGCATCATTTAAAATAATGCTGTGCTGGCATCTATTATAATAATGCTGTGCTGGCATCATTTATAATAATGTTGTGCTGGCATATATCATAATAATGATGTGCTGGCATCTTTTATAATAATGTTGTGCTGGCATATATCATAATATGTTGACAACATACTCAAAATCATTTCACACGCAATTATTACTTCCTTGGGTTTAAAATACGACTTGTTGAAAGTAATTTCTATTTGGCAATAAACTAGACTTCTTTCTAAAAGTTTTAATTTATCTGGACATAGAAGTATATTTTCTATAGATATCTAATCACAGACGTCCATGAGATGAGAGATTAAAGAGATCATCAACAATATTTTTATCTCTCCCAATATACCTCTCTCCTAAATAATTAATTTTGTTACACATCTCCACCTCGAGTAAGTAATATAATGAAAATCAACTCAGGTAGTTCATATCCTGCTTTATTACAAGTCCAGCCATACAACATCAAGAGCTAGAAATATTGTGTCTAAAGCAATTTCATAAAACTCACGGCAAATATATTTTCTTATAACACTTTAGCTCAGAAATGAGATTTACCTTTACTTGTTTAGATTTCTTTGTTTGGCTTAATTATTTTATAACTGTATGATTTATCATTTTTGACATATTTTTTGTCGTATGAAATAATAATTTATATTTTTATTGACAAACTTTTTAACATCTCAATAGAGACGAAGTTAGGATATCATAGAAGAACCAGGAACTCTAGGCACCTACAGGGCTTACGATCTGTCACCGGCTAGTTCACGCGATCACTTTATGCGCTTGCGCAACGTTCACCAATTATGCCTTTTTATTGAGTTCCCTTATCAATGTAATTTTTGAAAATTCTATTTATTTGAAAACAGTGTAATAATTCACTTGAAAAAATACATTATTATTGCCATATATAAAGTAACGAAGAAACCTTTTTATAACGCCATCTATTGAGAAAATGATGTATTTGTAAACAATTAAATCAACAGTCCTTATAAATGAGGTGGCGGTGTCTCGCACAGATGTCACCCCTGAACTGCGTGAGAAATATTATTTCTTTTTTGGGTTGTTTACCTACTTGTGCCAATGTGTATGTAAATCGAATATTTTTTTAATTGCATATACGCAAACATTGGACTTTATTCACTGTCGGGAGACAAATGATATCATTTGACTCCCGACAGGGAAAAAATCCAATGTTTGCGTATAATGCAATTAATAAAATATTCGATTTAATAATTTATTATTGTGCAGTAACAAATCACACCAAATTGTACAAACCATTAGACAGAGAGAACCTGACGCCACATTTTTCTATCTAGACGCACATTCATCGCCTCGTAAACTTTCATGCATCATCTCATACATGTTCAAGCTTGTTAATTCTCTCTATCAGTATGTTTATTTATTTTATTTTATTTTTATTCTTGTTGACAAATTCACAGAATATAAATTTCAATTGTATACATTATTATTTAAATATAAATATATTCCAATTAAGAATTTTTTCGTGAAATATTACATAGGTACATTATAATATATCAAGCTTGGTAAGAACAACAAAACAATATGAGCAACATAACAAAGCAAAAAGCAAAAAGGGGGTATAAAATAACAAGCAAAAATAACATGAGATAATGACTAAAAAAGAAAAAGAAGAACAACAAAATCGTTTATTAAACAATACAAGCATAAAAAGAAAGAAAAGAAAAAAAAAACATTAGTAAATCAAATTTAATTAGTAACGGATAACTTGATCATATGTTGTCCATATGAACAAGTTATCCGTTTCTTGGTCCATTCCTGTCAGTTTCGTATACTTTCTTAGTCAGGTTTTCTTAATTCGTTCTTTCCGATAATATCTCAAAAAATATATTTTATAGTTACAAGAAAATTTCATGTGTTTTAAGTCAAAAATTTATTTATTTACTAAGACCGAAATGAGTGGTAGTTACGTAAGTCATTTGACTTTTGTGTCGATGCCCTGGAATTTATTCAAAATATTAATCACGCAATTCTTTATCTTTTCTGGGCTAAAGCACCTTTCTCCCTTCCTATCCTATTTAATAATTTATTAAAATTGAATTAAAAAGAAAATTTTGTAATTTTTGTATAAGCTGTTTTTTGCTGATATTTTCTATTAAATAAATTCGGTATTAAACTCGCTACTTGCAAGTTTTACAATATAGGTAACTAATATAATAAGGAGTGTGTTAAACAGTTTTGAATGCTTCTGTTTCCAAGTATAACAACCCTGAATACAACGTCAAAGTGGCTATTAGTGAAACGATGATAGTTGATGGTTAAACCTTCAACCATCAGGGTTGACCGCACTTTCGCCAGACAAGGTTTTATCAGAATCGGTCAGCAGGACCGGTATACAGTTTATTTTGTTAAACTATCAAATTTTCAATTATTGAACATTAATTAGTTTTGTTAACTTTTTCCATCGACAATACTTAGTGGAATTCCATTGATTATATATTTAAAAAAATACTAATTTATAATTTTTCTTCCACTTGGTTTATTTTTTTTATATTACTTCTCGGGCAACTAACAGGTACTATGTCAAATATTAATTTAACACGCACCCAATAACGAGTTGCCACATTCTGGAGACACAGATCCAGACTGAAAACTGTGTCTCCACCGGAAATCTAAACCGGGACCTTCGGATCAGCAGTCAGATACCTAACCAACTGAGCCACGAAGGCCGTTTAATAGACTAACTAGTTTCGCTCTAGACGAGCATCTTCAGAACATTAGTTAAACAATGAAACCCACAACGAATATTGATATAAAAAACTAATATTATTTTTTTTTTGGGAAAAGTGATATTGAAAAAAATATATTATTTTTTATTTTTCGATAAATTTTAGTTCTCAAATAGTTTCGATTTATATTCTTAAATTTGATTTTGTTATGAAATTACACTGTTTTATTAATATAAAATAAAGATGATAAAGATGTAATGCTGGCAGAGCGCTAGTGAACTGATCTAGCAATCCAGTAGACTTGAGTTCGAATCTTATCTCGGCTGATTTCGTTGCACAAACATTTCGTTACACTTCTTATATAAGACAATCCATAAGGACGATTTAGTGCTTACTTTTACTATTACGAAAATAACAAAAAACAGAGGATATATGTACTCGAGAATTATAAAGACGCCTTATATTAAAAAAAACTATTATTATTTTTATCATAGAAGTATAGAATTTAAATATATTTTTAGCATATAAGTGTTTAAGTCTCTGAACAACTTGGCTCCACACTACATTCAAGAACTGTACCATAAGAACGTTCCATCAGGAAGACAGCTTACATTGAGATCATCTGGATCACAGACTACCAACTCTTTAAAAGCATTAGACAGAGTCAATAAGGTAGCTTACTATGATAGCGGTTTCAGTGTGAACGGGCCTTTAAAATGTAATAAATTGCCCATTGACATATTATGTGGAACTCAGAGCATTGACATTGAGCTTCGGTAGACTTCTTAAGACTGCCTTGTTTCTTAGAGTCAATAAATGACCTACAGCTCCCTTGGATCTTGTATCACTAAACGGCGCTTTATAAATTCTACTTATTATTATTACGTATAGGTATATGAGAAAAAAATATAAAAAAACGAGAGTTATAATTAAAAATTTAAATAATAGGTAGACTCATTAAACGAAATACTGTCAATTATATTTTTCTCAGTGAGTTCAATTTATTGTTAAGAAGGTTTCTATTTTCTTAAAAATTAGAAAATATCTATTTGTAATGGGAAAAAATCCATAATTTTCAAAAAAATTAAAATAAGATTTATTGACTTTCTTTCGGCGCGGCGCTGGCCGATTTACTAATGATATTAATAACAAGTAAGCACTACAAATAATAACACTCAATTATTATTATTATTACCATTATACACTTCCTCAAAAGATAAAGCAGATCAATGCATAAATTGTAAATTATTTAAAAAAGCAAAATAAAATGCAACAAACGCATTATCAAGTCTTCAATTGGGAATAGTTTTTCCATCCAGATACTTAACATATCAAAGGATTAGGCTCTGAGGAGGTCCCTATACTACCTAACAACCCTACTGATTCCCCCCGAATATTAACGTTTAAAAAATCTAGATTATTATTACTCAATGATTTTTAATAAATAATATCAAAGGATTTATTACTATAAAATGGTTTATATTTCTAAGTACACCCCTTGCATCTAGGATGTCCAGGGCCATTTGAATAGTCGGTAAAGAGTTGCGCGGGGTTATGTGTAGCAAGGGGATATTGCTTTGACGTCCATATGAAGAGTCAAGAGTCTGTCTACCTTCTAACCAACGTTGGCTGTGTCAATTTAAACGATTCCTCCCCGGTAACGATCTAGATACGTACATACAAGGTAATTGCATTTGCAAGCCAAAGGAAAACTAGACCATGGTCAAAAACGTTATTACATATATATTTTATTAAACAAGTAAAACCTCGAAATCATTATATGTAAAATTATGTATATAAATAATAAACTTATATTAGTAAATAAAACTAGTGATTCTAAGCTATACCTACATTAAACACTGAGATGTATCCGCTAACTTATATATTGTGTCTGAATACTGAATATGTTCAGCAAGTTACTAATACTTAAAATGCCTAAAAATGTATGTAATCAAACTTTTGTCTATTTACAAAAAATATATAATTTTATTTTGGTATGGAGTTTCATCAACTTTTCAATGGATATCAAGAATCACGTTTTTTCTCCACATAACCACAAACTCACGTCTTTTTCCCTTTGTCACTCTATCCTTTTCCCTCTCCTATCCTCCATCTAACAAACATAGTGTCCCTCTCTGGTGTATTATTATTTTTTTATTTTGTTTTATTTTTATTTTGTATATTTAATTTCTTATTATTTTTTTATTTTGTATTCTCTTGTTACTTATTCCTGTAACTGATTGAATTTACTATGGTGGTTGACTAGTAGAAATTCCCTGCGGGCAATAAGTCCGCAACGTTGTTTTATCACAGTAAAAGTTTTTAATTATTATTAATATTATTATTCATTGTCCGTTGAAAAGTTAAATGAAGAATTAACATCAGCGATAGTAATCCTTTACAATTTCACCCGATTTTAATGATTCTTATTCAATAGGAAGTGCTCCTGATCACACATTAAAGTTTCATCGAATTCTGATGATAAGTCTCATGAGAAGAAGTCATCAAACTCTTCAATTTCTAAAGGTATCTGCAATCTGTGTAACACGTATTATTGAATATAGGCGAATTGTATCAAAGATAATATTACTACATACATACACAATACGTCACGAAATGTCCCTCAAGGGGTAGGCAGAAAGAACCGATCACCACATTTCTTATATCTTGACATACATTAATTTTGAAGTTGTTTTTTTTTTTTCATTTTGAGAGATCTTAAATGAGAAAATCAGTGAAATCTAACAACAATTAAATTCATACTTTTCATTTTTCATCCTAGAATTTGAATATTTTCATAAGAATTAAAGTATCCTTGTATCAAGTATATTATATACATCCTCATAATATTCCCTAAACTAAGCATAAATGTTATAATAAGCTGCCAATAACAAAATATGTATAAACATTTAGGCTGGAATTTCGTTAGTTATCTTGAGAAAAAAATAAGAAAAAGTTGAGGTACCTCACTGTAAGATTGTTTTAAGGAAAGATCTATCTTTCCTTGGCAACGGTATTTTGGATAACCTATAATGTACAGTAAGTTAAGATTAATCTTACCTTACTTTGAGTGTATCTTTTTGGCCATCGTCTGCGAGCGCCACTACTTTTAATTAATGGCAACTCTATTTTCTATGGTTCGTGTGAATCCATGTCGTACGATTTTGACATTTTGTTGTTTCGTTGTTTGGTCATAAAAGTTCGCGAGGTTATATTGCAATTTCTTCGTTTATTTTCGTAGGTATTTAGATAAATAAACACATAAAACAAAATAAACGTTGCCGGCTGGGCACAATTATTTGGAATCTGGTAAGTTAATCAAATACTTTTGTTATTTTATTACGTATTTACAGTATTTTCATATGAGTTATAAACATTGATTTATAATGTACAACGTACCTTATGAAAGCATTTATATTATAGTGGGAATCTGTATTCTTGCTATATCTACTAAAAAAGATTATTAATTTTGTTCATTATTGCTTTTATAAGATGTTGAATTTGACAATTCTGAAAAAAAAACAACAATGAACAAGAGTTATAAAAAAACAAGATTTATATGAAATTACTTATCATAACCGTAAACTAGATAACTCCCATACATAATATAAAGCCTTTTACTATAATATCTTTGCACTTTTCACAATTTATATTTTACTGTACGCAAATTAGTACATTTTAACCAACAAAAATGATATTTTCAGAGAACTGTCATTCTGCTCTAGAAAACTTGGAACAATGAAACATAGGTTATGGAATGAACACGAACAAACAAAAGTAGCCAGGGATAATGTTCGCCAAGAAAGCAGACCTTCAGGACGTCCTCCCAAAAGATAGAAGGATAGCTGGCATTCTACGTCACAGGAAGGAAACTGACACAGGACTTTAATAGGCTAACAGATCCAAAAAGAAGAAGAAGACTTATGGCGACAGTCGACGGTAGGTATTGGATTTTAAAATTATTCATAAAAATCTTGAGTACATAAAGTATGCTTTATAAAGGCGTTAACGACTAGTATAAGAAAATTTTGAGCGTACATGTTTACTTAAAAATAATCTTTTGAGTGTCTATAGAAACAATTACAATGTTATTAGTGCTCGCCATATAAGAGGATGTAGGTGACAGTTTTATAAATCATTTTTGCAAAGGTCAGGGGAAATGTGCCTCAATACGCTGAATAACGTCGAACACCAACTGATTTTATTGGTTGATACAATTTAAATTGTTAAAATTGGTTTATACACAGGTGATATCACCCATATACATTCGCTTGGCGAGTCCTATATATACTTTAAATTGATTTTGACAAGATTGGTTAAAATACTTTTTTATATTATCAGTAAAGCCAAAACTGTAGATAGAATATGTTGGTACAATTTAAATCCATAGATGTCATTATAATTAACTTCTTTGGTATAATTCATGCTGTGCTAGTATCATCATTCATACTAATATGAAATATGTTTTGGTTTTCTACTATTATTTAATACAATGACTGTTATGAAAAATCCTATCAAATTAGCCTATTATTATTTTTATGTTACTATTATTTTTCCTTTTTTTTCAGTTATGAAATGTTACCATGACCACAAAGAAAAACCTCTTAGAAGACAACATCTGATATTGTAAACAACACCACCGATTCTGCTTATGGGGCTATCTTAATATAAAAATTTGTCTATCTTAATATAAAAATATACTATCGTTAGAGAATAAATCGTTAGAAAGAAATCCTGGTAGTAAAATTTAGAATAAAAAATGTATATAAATATATAAATTTCTTATGTATGGAAAAGTTCAGTAATTTGATTTCATGTTATAAGGTAAAGAGCTTGTACATAGAACTGATTAGCTTTCCATAAATAACAAAAAATTTCTTCATATGATATTACGTGTCAAAATTTTGAAAATGCTCTCGCGTTCTTTAAAACAAAATTTGTCTGCTTTTATTAAAATATTTCATACAACATAAGCATTCTTCACAATACTGCATTAATAGTTTGTCTATCTTAACATAAAAATATACTATCGGAAGAAAATTTATATTCCTGGTAGTAAAATTTAGTATGAATAAAAATGTAATTAGATAAATTTCTTATGTATGGAAAAGTTCAGTAATTTGATTTCATGTTATAATGTAAAGAGCTTGAACATATAACTGATAAGCTTTCCATAAATAACAAAAAATTTCTTCATATGATATCACATGTCAAAATTGTCAAAATGCTCTAACGTCCTTTAAAACAAAATTTATCTGCTTTTATTAAAATATTTCATACAACATAATCATTCTACACCATACTGCATTTATAGTTTGGCTATCTTAACATAAAAATATACTATCGTTAGAAAATATATATTCCTGGTAGTAAAATTTAGTATGAAAAAATGTATAGAAATATATAAATTTCTTATGTATGGAAAAGTTCAGTAATTTGATTTCATGTTATAAGGTAAAGAGCTTGAACATAGAACTGATTAGCTTTCCATAAATAACAAAAAAATTCTTCATATGATATCACGTGTTATAATTTTGAAAATGCTCTATCGCTCTTTAAAACAAAATTTATCTGTTTTTATTAAAATATTTCATACAACATAAGCATTCTTTACCATATTGAAATTGTCAACATTTCAAGAAGAAAAAATTAACGCTTATCATGGTGTGGAGATTTTAGTGTTGGCCACAACCCACTCGTTTTTTATTGATGTTAAATAAACAAATATACTTTAATACAATGTCTTTTAATTGCACGCTGTTAATGTTGCACTGCTTTAACATTAAAGTATGTAAATGTTGTTTTGATACAAATCAATCGTACATGATTTGATGTATGCAGATGAAACAGTTTTGATTGCATTACGTGTGATTGCAGTATTTAGTAAATAAAGTGTATGAAGGATGCCTGCAAGAAAAAGATGACATGACCGTGTGAACGATATTTTGATAAACAGAAATGTAATAAGCATAAACAACAGACGATGCATGAATGTTGACAGGTGATGAATGTGTGTCAAGATGAAAAAATGTGGCGTTCCATTCTCTCTGCCTACCCTGTGAGGAACATGGCGTGATGGCATGTAAGTATATAGTATAAGTCCACATTTCATGTGTTTTGTAATAAATATGTACCTTATATATTTATTTGTATTAAACAGTTTTATTATTTATTATGCAGATGAAACAGTTTTGATTGCAGAACGTGTGATTGCAATATTTAGTGAATAAAGTGTATGAAGGATGCCTGCAGAACGAATTGAGTATTACTTAAATGTTAGTAAATCTAAGATACTGGTATTCGAAAAAACTAAAAGTATAATCTGTGATACATAAAGAAGAATATTATAGCAAAACTGGACGAAGGCTGTCACATGAACGACCTGATAAGATTAACCGACAGGGCGATTGCCGCCGCCACACATTGGAGTGGCAAAATCTGAATTCCGGACTCGTTAAGTAAGTAAGTATTAGCAAAATGAGAGTGAATGCCCTGAGGTAGTTTGGCCATATTAAAAGAATATACAAGGGTGTACGAGACGGGAGTGAATAGTATGGGTCATTTTAGAAAAGTGTAGTATGACCATGTGAAACGTAAGAAACTTTAACAATTGACGAGCATGTATGACACGATGCATGAATGTTTACAAGATTAGAGGCGTATGGCATCAGGTTTTAAGGGTAAAAAATGGATTTATTATTCTTTGAGTAAATTTTTGTGTTATACAAGAATGAAATTGGTAACTGATAAAATTAAAACCTTGGTCCACTATATTAGATTATAATATATAAAGTGCACACTTTAAAATCAGGAAAAGAATTTAATTCATATAATATTATGTAGCGTCTTGTAGTATTTCATTGTATGTAGTCAGGAAATTTTGATGCAAAACTTATTTCATTGGTATAATCAAATTAAAATTTGGATTTGCTAAGAAAATGCCAAATTTTATTTTTATTAGAATCAAATAATAATAAATAATTTATATAACGCCGTTTAATGATTCAGGATCATTCCAAGGGCACTTATATTCTGTCTAATGTTGCTCTATGAAACAAAGCTGTTTTCAGTCTTTTAGAGAATGTGCTCTTGCTTTGTGCACTACGGATATCTGGAGGCAATCTATTCCACTTTATAGGACCACTCACGCTTAAGTATCGATCATTGTAAGCCGCTTAGTTGTCTCTGTCTAACTTCTTTAGGGAGTTGTTACTCTGTGATCCAGAAGACCTGAGTGTGAGATACCTCCCAGTTAGCTCTTTTCTCTGACATAACTCTTGAATGTATTGTGGTGCCAGGTTATTCAAAGCATTAAACACTGTCAAACAAATGATGTAGTCAACTCGCGCTGGACGCTTCAACCAGTGTAGTCAAAACAAGAGTTCATTAAGTTAAATATGTACAATGAAAGTACCCATATCCAAACCTAACCTAAGCATACACATATTTCTAGTAATGGCACACTCCTAAAATTGTTCATTTTACTTCCTCTTGTATTACAATTATTATGTTTTTTTTTCATTAGCATACATGTAAAACTTTGTAGTTATGGATTTTAAATACTTTCTTCACATAAGCATCGAGTTAATTTTATGATACCTGACATTGTTTAGGTCATAAAATTCAAATCAATGAGATTTTTTTTAACAAATTCAACAGTGCGTCTGTATATATATAACTGCTTTTTTATCGAATATGGCCTTGAGGTTCGCGTATTCGTGTAAGTTAGTATTTAAATATAATTATTTAAATTACAGAAGTCTCCAAAAAATATGTTGTTGACTATTTTTTCCACATTTGTATGGATAAGGTAGCTAAATTGGTACCTCACCATTACCTCACCGAAATCTCACAAATATCGTAATTTGACAGATAATGACAGTCGCGTGAGATGCAGATAGGGTAAGATAACTTCTGTAATACCAAATAACATGTGTAATACGACTTGAGAATTTGGAGAGGGAAAGATTATCTTACCGTTTTCTCATATAACATGCGTAATACGACCCTTAATGTCCGTTGTTAGAATTAGTTTAGAATAGTTTTTTTTTTCTTACTGTTAATTATACTTTTAAATGTTACTCTTGTCCCATACACAAGTGTCCGCACTTCTAATGGGGCAATATTTTTGAATTATTATTGTATTTAATTGTCAAATGTACTTATGTATTCTGTAATGAAAAATAAATATTATTAAAAAAAATGTATGTATATGATCAGACTAATGTTTCCATTTTATTCTCTGCCGTCTCTTTTTTCAATCATCGATACAAAATTCTGAATTAACCATTTTCCGCACTTGTCAAAATGAATCGTATTTTTCTGACAGTTTTTGTTTAAAATAATTGACGGATACTGTTTCAAAATAACTACATCATCAATATGAAACATTTAATTGACTTAAAAAAAATACTATGATTTCATCGTAAAAAATAGTGTAGGTAGTATAATTTTCAGCGAACAATAACATACGAGCTGATATTAAATCTGAAACCAAAATTTCATTCTCTCCCCTGTTTAGCTATCAAAATATCCTCGATTTTCTGTGGCTACATTTAGCCCCAGGGCTCATCACTCCCAGACCTCCTCTGTCCTCCCCGTTTTGCCAACCCTATCTCCCCTGGCAGCCCAATGGCCGATACCAAAATGTACGGATAAACATTTTAAACTCACCTCGTCTCTTGCATTTGGCGTATTTTAATTCTTTTGATGGAAAATAACGTCACTGCGAATAATTTATGATTCGAAAGAATTTCATGAAAAGTTTTGGTAGTTTTATAAAATATTTTTTTTTTTATTATTGAAACCAAAGAAAATCTTACAATATACAGACAATAAAATATCAGAAAAAAATACAATTTAATTAAAAAGTATGTAACATTTTATTATATGTTGTACCTACTTAGTATAAACCACCTCACAAGGCTGAGCCTGTTCCGAGGTGGCAGAATTTTTTGCGTTATATCTGACAGAAGAAAAAATATTAAACATATTATAAACTAGAACTTGTTATAAAATTTCCCTTTAAAAAAAAAATATAAACTATTGTAACTTGATCATGTTTCCGCTGTATATAATGCCCTTGTTTCTAATCCATGTTTCTATTGTTTTCTTGAGTTTCAAATTATTCATGTTATTTCGTTTTTTATCGTAATATAATTTTTTTGAGCTAAATAATATTAGTGTCTTTGTCCGAACGTCGAGTTTGTCTTTGGAGTCACGAGAAAATGCCTGCGTGATAATTAATAACTATGGAAATAAATGTAATTATTGTATGACTGTTTCAAGAAATATACTTTCATAACTCATATAATAAACCGCCCGCCTATTACAAGTTCATACGCAATAGTGGAGTTAATGTAAACAGTTAAAGCCAATATAATTTAATTGTGTGAGAACAGAATGTAGTTGTCTTCATTTTCCAATTTTTTTCTTCTATTGATTAATAATATAATTATATCCTGTTTGAGACGTAGTTCGTGGAAGCGTTGGTTTGACGCTTCCAGCGTTTTTTTTTTTTTTTTAATAAGGCACAGCCACCAATAGAGGCGGATTTGTGCTGTACAATTTAGATCATAAAAGAAGAGTAAAAACAGAATTCCATTAGATCTCAGAGAAATAGGGGTTTACATTAAATGATTGCAAAAGGGAAGCATATGTACAAGCAATTAAAGAATTTACAATAAAACATTAAATGCGTCAGTCACCTTCTAATGGTCGAGTGAAAGGCTTCCTATAATCAGCTATATCTTTATACCGGTGGTGGAGATGAATTTAGCGATTTCTAATATTACATGTCGTGAGCCAATCGCCAACAGATGCTCCATATTAAAGGGTCTTTCTATTTTCACCACTTCTCCGTACATACCTCTATCCGAGACCAACGGGCAGGCAAAGAACACATGGTTCAGTGTCTCGAGATCCTGACCGCACTCGCAGTATGGGCTGCTAACAACTCCTATTCTGAATAGATGAGGGGCTATTGAGCAATGTCCGATCCGCATTCTACATATAGTTGAGACGACACATTTGTTCAACTGATAAGCTGTATACCAAGGCTTTCTTGGAATCGTAGGTTGAATATCTTTATAAAATCTACCTTTGTTCGAAGTCGGAGAGTTCCATTCCTTCTCCCACTCGTTCCAAGTTCGAGACTTGAGCGATAGGATTACGTCGTCGAATGTAGGAAAGAAATTATTTAAATTTTCGCCCGACTCAATGGCGGATTTGGCCAACCTGTCCGCAATTTCGTTGCCCTCGATTCCTCGGTGTGAGGGGATCCAAGCAATCTTTATATCCTTACCTACGGAACTCAGATTGTAGAAATTTTTACGTATTTCACAGAGATTTATGTCATTAGGTCTTGTATTTAAATTAGAAGCGATTGCAGAGACACAGCTGAGTGAATCGGTAAAAATGATTGCCCTTTGAAGATTTAGACTGTGTATGGAGTCGAGTGCTATTTTGATTGCCACACATTCCGCAGAGAATATAGAAGTTTGGAATGAAAGTTTATATTTGCTCTCAATTTTGAGACTAGGAATGAATACCCCGACTCCCAGAACAGAATCATTTGACATTTTAGAACCATCAGTAAATATGTGAATATGGGAGGGATAGGATGAAATAAAATCCTGGAAAATTGAACGGTTCTCAGAAGGGTTAAAAGAAGATTTGAGAATACCAATGTCTTTATGTATCTCTGGTATGTGGATAATTGCCTCGTAAGGGATATTGTAGTAAGGAGGAACAGTAGATTCTGGGGGAAGGTAGTGAGATTGAGAGAAATATATATAACTCTTGCAAAGACATGGAATTTGTTTGCCCCTCCTTATATGTTCCTTCAGCAGAGACACAAGGATTTTTAATGGGTCTGTTAGCAATTTGTTTGGGGTTGAAAATCTTCTAAGAAGGAAACTGTCTGATAGAAATTGTCTTCGGAGAATCAAAGGAGGGTCTACACTCTCCACTTGAAGGACATTTACAGGTGATGATCCCATAGCTCCGAGCACCAGTCTAAGGGATTTTGATTGGACTACATCGAGTCTCTTTTGGAGATATTTGGGGAGAGGGTCGAGAATGAAACTTCCATAATCCAGATGGCTGCGGATTAAAGCATTGTACATGAGTTTCATTGTGGTCGGGTGACTTCCCCACCATACTCTACTCACAGCACGTAAAATATTAAAATTTTTCTCACATGAGGAAACCACAGTATCAATGTGTCGTTTCCATGAAAGCTTTGAGTCAAGGATCATACCTAGGAATCTGACCGATTTAACACAGGAGACTGTCATGTTGTCAATAGTTACAACGATATTTGGGAGCTTACGTTTTTTTGTAAATATAACAGTCTGACACTTGGACGGGGCCAGATGCAGATTCAGTGAATTAAGCTTGCCATTTAAGTTCTGAAGATTCGTTATCAGGTTTTCTTTTGCAGTCTCTATATCTCTACTAAACGAGTATATTACGATATCGTCCGCATATTGTAGGATTTTACAATCTTTCGTAACAACGGAATGTATTTGTGCACAATAGAGATTAAAAAGTATGGGGCTCAAGACAGATCCCTGAGGCAATCCTTTATATATTTTTCTAACTAATCGGGAATCGGTAGTCTCAATAACTATAATGCGCTCAGAGAGAATATTATGGATCAAGTTCGTCAAAAGACGCGGTACTCCCAAGCCCAATAGAATCTCACTCAATCTCTCTAATAAGACGTTGTCGAATGCAGAAACGATATCCAAAAAACTGGCAATAACCGCTCCTTTTTTATTAAATGCAATACGAATATCTGTAACAAGTATGCTTAAATTATCCAAACACGACTTAGTTTTTCGAAATCCAAACTGATGAGCAGGTATGAGTTTGTTATGTTCCATGTACCAATCCAACCTATTCTTAATCATGTGTTCAAGTATCTTTAAAACGCAAGAAGATAGGGCAATTGGCCGATATGAATTACTGTAAGTAGGATCCTTTCCAGGTTTCAAGATGGGGATTATTTTTTGGGAATGCCATTCCTCAGGTATGTAACCTGTAGATAGACATAAGTTAAAAAATGAAAGGAGATGAGTTTTGAAGTCATCTGGAAGGAATTTTAAAGCAGGGTAAGGGATGTCGTCTAACCCTGGAGATGTATTCCTGACAGCTTTCAAAGGGATGATCAACTCACTCAGCGAGAAAGGAGAGTCTAGCATTGACAGCCGAGGTTGAGGAATAATAGTCTGCATCTTCAGTTCACTATAATTGGGAACAAAAGGAGGTGCCAATTTGTCGCAAAACTCTTCAAGACATGAATCAATTCTTGTTGAGTTTTTTGGGGAGACGACTGAGCCTCTGAAACGTCTTATAGAGTTCCAAACCACTGAAGTGGGGGTTCTAGGCGACAAAGAACTGCAGAAATTATACCATCCTCTTCTTTTTTTTTGGCGTAACATTTTTTTTGTTTGCGCTTGGATTTGTTTGGCATACAGAAAATTTTCCATGGTCATATTATTTTGAAAAGATTTTACTGCAAATTTACGCTTTTTAACCATTTCAGTACATTCTCTGTCCCACCAAGGTGGAGAAGGACGGGTTTTATTTTGGTGTTCAGAATATTTGGGTACAGAACAGTCAATTGAGTCGTGTATGATACCCTTCAGAGTTTTATAGCATTCCTCTACATCTGGAGAAAAAAATAAACTGCCACATTCACTATCAAGTTTAACTTGGATGGAATCATTATATTCCTGCCAATTGGCTTTGTTGAAATTTTTTCCCTGCCTAGGAAATCTCGATGTGAGGGAAAATCTAATGTGCAAATTCAATATAATGGGATAGTGATCACTAGACAATGGATCTCTCATTACCTGCCATAAGGACTGGCAGGCTAATGAAGAAGATACTATTGATAAATCCACTGCGCTAGGGTTTTGAGAAGGAGGGGAAAATCTGGTTGGAGAACCATCGTTCAGTATGCATAAATTATGCAAGTCTACAAATGATAGTATACATCTTCCTGAACTATCTGTCCATGCGGATCCCCAACTCACTGAATGGCTATTGAAATCTCCAAGAATTACATAAGGTGGAGGAACGAGATCCATTATTGAGTTCCAATAATGTTCATCGAAAGATTTATGGGGAGGAATGTATGTAGAGATATATGTAATATTTGAAACCGAGATAGCAACTACTTGAACTTCTTGATTTGGTGGTAAGGAGATTCGTTTCCAAGAAAGCGATCTATGTATTAAAAAGGCAGTGCCTCCACCTCTAGAATATAAACGATCATCCCGAACACAATCATAGCCCGGAATGTTATAATACTGGCCACTTTGCAGCCAGGTTTCATTTAATGCACAAATTTTAATTTCATATTTTTGTAATAAATGAATTATATCGCATCTATTAGCAATTGCGCTTCGACAATTAAATTGTAAAATGGAGAGAGTATTACAATTATTCAAAGCCATTATGATTATCTACTTTTTTTTGGCTCAGTAAGTCAAGTAAAAATGGCATGGCAGAGGCAACGTGGGACGGTAGGTTAGGAGTATCAGATATCAACGATATTAATATTTTTGCAATGACTTGTAAGGTTTCACCATAACTCACATCAACTGATTTATTATTTATTATCGTTTTGTGCGGGTTATTTAATGCGCACCCGTTTTGAGGGTCATTTAATTGGCCATTATTATAAAGTAAACAGGCATCATGGCCTTTTTGATCGAATATTTGGGTGTTTTGTGGATTTCGAGAAGACTTAGATATACTGTTTGAGCGGTGTAGAGATGGTATAGTATTTACAGTTTTAATTGCCTCAGTATAACTCTTCCGAGGAGCGGGGATTTTACTACTTGCTTCTTTGTATGAAACACTGTGTTTGGCCATTATGTACTTGACTTCTCTTTCTCTAGTCACAAAGGAACATGTAAAACTATTTGCCGGGTGCTGACCATTGCAATTAACACATTTTTCTGAGCCTGCTGGGACGGGGCATTCCGATGCTAGGTGGTGGTCGGCACATTTTAGACATCTCGGGTTGTTCTTAGATTTGCAATCTTTCATAATATGGCCAAACTTACAGCAAATATAGCATTGAGAAGTGGGGTAGGTATACAGTTCAACGGGTAGCGAGTTGTGGAACAGGAATACGTTCCTGGGAAGGGATTGTCCCTCGAATGTAAGTACCACCGTTTGGGATGGAACCCACTTTGTGGAACCTGATGACGTATCTCTTCTGTTCAGTCTCCTGGCTTTTATTATTTTACCACAAGAATCTGGTACACTTGTAAATTCTATAATTTCTTCTTCACTTAAGTCTAAATCTACGGACCTCACTAAACCCATTTTAGTTATTTTAAAAGTAGGTATGTACGCTTTTATATCATTTTTAGCAACAAAATCGCTTGTAATGAAGTTGTTTGCACTGAGTGCAGAGGTAAATGTTAGTACAATTTTGTTCCTCCCTTCTCCCTTAACTCCACCGATAGCAATATCTTTGATTTTGTTATTAAATAATTTCCTTCCAAAAGACATAGTATTAATATTTTTATTTTCTATATTTTGGACGTACACTATAAAAGGCCCTGTAGAGTAAGCAGGGTAAAATTTCTTAATATAATCTTTTTTGGGCGGGGAAGGCTGAGGAGAGGAACGACCTATTACCGGATCCGAGGAACCCTGCACAAGTAAAGCATCATCAGCCTTACGTTTCAAGGCCCTCGGATCAGGAGGCTTAGTCTCGTCCACCTCCATTTTCACGATTCAGCACTTAAATAAAATAATAAAGGTACCTATGTAGGTACTATGTAATTGAAAAAATTAAAAAAACAAAACAAAAACTGCAGCTGTCAAATAGCTGTCAAACAAATCAAATGCAAAACAGAAATAACCTAAAAATCAATAGCAATTCATCATATTGCGGTCAAAATAATAATAAAATCAAAATAAAATATGAAAGAATAAACTTGAAATAGATAAACAAAAATAACAGCAATAAAATCTTATCTGTTCGCTGTGTAGTTAACGTAGGTAGATCAAATATTCGTACGAAGCACAACTGCACAACCGTTCACTAGCAACGTTCATTTTCGAATCTCGCTTCCAGCGTTGGTCTGACGAATGGGAATATACGAGCAAGGAAAAAAGATCTTTCTATAAATCGACTTATATCAATATACCTAAAAATACCAGGTTTCATGCAATGATGAAATCAAAAAGAGAAATGTTCAATATTTGTCGTCTCCGAATTGGTCAACGTAAATTGGCTTATCACTGATATAAAATTCGTGTTGTAGCTAGTCCAATTTTCCAATGTGGATTGGATGTCGTGTCGCCCGACCATTCTTTCTTTTGTTTGCCGAAGAGATCTTTATAATTCTATTGTTAATGTTCCTCCTCCTTTTCTTGTTGCTCACCTTTTATTACTGAACAAAAACTATTTTTTTCTAATCAAATGAATTTTTAATTGTTTAACCCGCATTACATTATATATTCAACTATAAATAATAATTTGTGTGTCTCATAGACACTAAAATAGCTCAAATCACCCTCGATTTGGGTTGGTTGCCCAACTTAAAAAAATAAATAAAATCAGTTGATGCTCTTCATATATTTAGTTATTTATTTATTTGATCATATAATAATAAAAAAACCTGTAGAAGGCGCCAAAAATATGATTTAATTTTTTTTTGTTTTCATTTATTTAAATACATTAATTTCTTCCGACATTGATTGTTATATTATGTCTTAATAATAAAAATAACAATAAAACAAGAGGAGAAAAATACAATTGAAACACGATTCTTAAGAAAATAATTGGCATATGAATACAAACAGATTAAAATACAATTAAACTGAATTAAATAGATTTTATTTCATTACGTTATTTCTCATCTACTTTTTTCTTGAATTTATTTAAAACATTTTGAACACGTATGCACAATGGCTAGGATAACACGTACGGCTAGGCTTAAGGGAGGGACTGCTGCCAACGTACCTATTTTTCAATTTGATATACCGTCATTATTTCTTATGAAATCGTTTTGAAAAAAATAATTTAGATAGTTTGGGTATTCATAAAGAAAAATGTATCTTTTTTTTGATAATGTTCTGTATAAATTCTTGTAGAAAAATAATGTCATACCCCGATTTTGAACGTTTATCTTATATTTTTTAATAAAATATAAGGCGTAGTTCAACATATTTTTTTTAAATTAAAGAAGACAAAAATATCTAGAAAAATACGATGTGACGTTGCATTAATGCTTCAGGTTTAGAAAATAAACCTAAAAAACATTTATTTTCCATTCAGCGCCATAGCGAAATATAAGTTTTTTTGGTTTACTTACTTAACCTGATGCATTAATGCAACGTTACATCGTAATTTTCCAGATATTTTGATCTTCTTTAATTTATAGAAAAATATAATGCTCTATACCTTATAGTTTTTTAGAAATTTAAGATAAATGTCAAAAATTGGGGTATGCTTATTATTTTCCTACAAGAATATATACAGAACATAATTAAAAAATTAAGGTATATTTTTATTTATTAATATCCAAACTAACTAGGATATTTTTTTTTCAAAATTATGCTTTTTGTAGTAATGACGCAAATTCAAATTGAAAAAATAGGTACGTTGGCAGCAGTCCCCCCCTTTAGTTAATTTTTATATAGGTACCTAATTTGTATGCCCCTAATATATTATTTCGATTATTATGCTTGACATTAACTATTTATACCGTAAATTTTCAAAATAGTTATCCTCGGCACAGGTTGTCGACCTGTTGGGGTCTTGCAGTTACAATTTAGTCTCTGATGATTTAATTAAATTTCCAAATAATGGTTGTTGCTCCACAAGTTGTGCGAATCTATCGTTGAGATTCACTGATCTAATCTATACTTAAAACTGGCTCCATATCGTCTTATTCATATGGTTGGACATAAAACATCTTACGTAATTTATGTAAAGGTATCTACATTTACTTAAGTAATAGGTACAAATATAGCAGACAAAATAAGGAAAGACGCACGCCCAACAAATATTGGCTTTCTAACTATCCGTGACAATGATTCTTTTGTTTTCCCGTATTATTCATTCCGTTTCTTTTCACCCCTCGGCGAACTTCGGACACGGTAATAAATTTTGATTTCCCAAAATGAAAATTTATCGTTATGAATTAAAACACAGATAACTAATAAAGATTTCAGCCTCGCACATCTACATTCCGAGATAATGAGAAGTCAGATATGTTGGACAAAATTAACTTTGTTTGTTGATGTCTATTTCCATTCTTGTATACTAATTTGTCTTAAAAACGTATTTTATAAATATCTTGCAAACGGAAATGGATAGAATGTTGTAAGATAACGAAATACAGCAAATGTGAGATAAAAAATAACACATACAATTTAAACAATATAAGGTTATATACATATTACCTACGCACAACTTTATATGTTAACTGAGACGATCTTAGAATATACCTATATTATAGGAGGATAGATATTTGGGGGATTATGATTATTGATAAATAATTTAAAAGGATTATATCAGAAGGATTAGATTATATGTGCGTGTTCAAAAGATTTATTATTTAAACATCTACTTCCAAATAAAATATTGCAAAAGTCAGTCAGTTCAATATTTGATAAATTTTTGTAATTGCGGAATAAATAGGAAGCTATAAGAGATGCGATATGTTTACTGGTAGAGGGACTTTTGCTTGGATATTTCATGACTAAAAATAAACAAATGAGTATTTTTTTTTAATTTTTCTTAACGACTTACTTAACGATTTTTTCATCATATAAACCATCGAGATCAGTACTTTTTCAAACTTTTGATACATGATAATTAATACTTTTTCTTCTCTTTTGGACAAGATTTAAAAAAAACAAGAAAAACATAAACATATCAACAAAAAATCTAAAATCGTTTTTATACCGATTTCCAATTATTGAAAAATCAGTTAATTCAGTAATATTATATGTACCACAGTATAACAACATGAACCCGTCACGTGGATAGCAAATTTGTGTCCTTTTGCTTGATTTGTATATGTGCAAAATCGCCCCCTTCACGGCAAGTCTTATAAGTCATCATAATCATCAGCCAGTATTAACATTGACCTCCTGCCACTCGTTATATGTCATTAGACCATCTTGTTTGTTGTCTGCCCGGGTTTCTGCGTCCAGTTCTCGGTCGCCACTCCAGGGTGCGTTTGGTCCATCGATCATCTGCTGTCCTTACTACATGGCCAGTCCAATTCCATTTTAAGGAAGCTACCTTGTATGCAACATCGGTATCTTTTGTCCTTTCTCTGATCCATTCGTTGGGTTTTCGACCACGAAGACTAATTTTTAGCATTCTCCTCTCCATTTCGTTGCGTTGCGTTAGAAGTTTGGTAGCATCTATATCTTGATACATTGCAATACTTAAGAATTATAAATATGAATCCCTTAACTTTGTATTTGCGATTTTCCGTTATTAGGAAATTCTCTTTCACATATGCTAGGCCTTGGGGCCTATTGTAGGCAGAGATGTTGTTCTCTTGCGAGGTTGACTCCCAATTATTCATCCATCTCTACAGTCGTCATCTTACAGGTCATAGGTCTCAAATTTAATATTATATTTATGTTCATATGAATTTACGTGTTCATTTGATTGCTTATTACGATACTAACATAGTATTGAATGTGTCATATGTCCATTATATTGACACGTGAAACTAGATTGTCGCGGGGTTATCATCAGTAGGTATCAACATATATCGAAATGATGAGGAGTGAGGAATTACATTGTCTGTACTGGGTAAATAGATAGATAAGCTGTCCGACAACAACTATCTACTGATGCCACCAATTCCAATATAGCATAACCCACCTTACAACCATCATCCCATCCCACTAGTGACACCTGCCGGACACGCTATAACGGAAATTAACAATACAACTGGATCACAACCGCAGATATCAAAACAAACATAACGAACCGACTCGATATCGCGAGATGGACACAAATATTATTTATTTTACCACAAGACAAAAATATTATTTATTTTCATTTAATTATCTCTACATTATTGACCTCACTAGTGCTGTATTGAGGTCTAAAATTTGACATTATATATTAAAGACAGTGTATAACAAAGAGAAAAATAAATTAACAAAATAAAATTAAACACAAATAAAAAAATCACTTTATAATTACAATACAACATGCCGCAGTTACCCATAGTTGGGTACCTGTGGTGATAATTGCAAAGATAATCCTACAATCCCAACGGTAGGCTCACTATATACAAATAAGCAAATAGCAATAAATAATAATAATAATAAAAACTTCCGTGCACCCTGTGCAAATGGCGAGTTTATTGCAATCCGGTAATTTTTTCCAACTAACCAGTACCATTATAGAAACAAAAAAGATGCATTATTTTATCACATATGCAATATTAAAAACATCAAGCATATTTTCGAAATTAGAACTAACATGAGAGTGTATCAGTTTTTTTTTTAATTTTGTGATCGTCTTCACAGACTTGATAGAGATAGTTATTTATTTTAAAATTTCCTTACATCTTATGTAAGTAGCGAGTTTATTGCTAAATTGTATTGTCGAAGAACTAATAATGTTTTAAACCTAGAAAAGCAAGTTTTGCATGAGAAATACTTCTAAATAAATTTCTTCTCTGATAATAAGCGTTAAATACTTAAATGAAATATAGATTGAAACAAAGTATACAAAATAAATACGACATCAAAATAAAAATTATTCAGATAATGACAATATCGTCTTACCTAAACTACAATATTCATCCAACGATGGATTTTCTCAAGAGAATTTTTTCTCTTAGCATGTCTGCAGCTTAGTCATGTGGATTAGGAAAATTATTATATGAGGTCATCTAGTCTGTAAGCAATAAGAACGCAGCATAAATGTTATAATACGTACGGTGTGTGTTTGTCTGTTCCCCTCCAACTTTTGACCAACACAATGATCAACATATGTAAGTTTAGCAAATAAAGATCTATGCAGGCATATAAATGATTAGGTATTCATACTGAGAATTTTGATATTTTGACCCAGTCAGAGATTATCAACATTTAAATTTATTTTTTATTTCCACAAATTTCAAAAAATGAAGCCTGGTGAAAATCTTATCAACTGGTTAACCTGTCATCCTTTTCAACCAATTAGTTTAAAAAGTCTTTACTAGGCCACTTTTTAAGTGACATTTTTTAACAGCCGTCTTGATGTTTAAGTAATAAAATATGAAGAAGGAAAACAGTGTCGTTATAAGTGTCTGAACGAATGTCAAATTTGGCCGAAGCCGAAGAAATTTTATAATAATAACTATTATAAACCATAAAAATATCGATCAATATTGTCAAGTTATTGTTTTGAAAAACATTACAATCAAGTAGGTATAACTGTTTTAACGATTCAATTTGCGCACATTCATACAAGCTATTCATTTTTTACTGTTTTTTGCAGCTGATAGAAGGTAGATGGCTTAATTTTGGGCGAAGGTAGCCGAAGCAGAAAGTTCGACTAAAAGTTGTTAATATATTTTATAATTTAAAAAATTAATATTGGAAATATTGGAAATTAGGAAAAGTATAAAAAATAATTATAATATCGTCGGCCTTCGTGGCACAGTTGGTTAGGTATCTGACTGCTGATCCAAGGGTCCCGCGTTCGATTCCCGGTGGAGACAAAGTTTTCAATTGTATTTTCAGTCTGTATCTGTGAAACAATTAGTATTGTAAGTCTCCGAAATGTGGCAACTTGTTATTGGGTGCGTGTTAAATAATTATTTGACACAGCACCTGTTAGTTGCCCGAGAAGCTACATAAAATAAAATAAAATAAAGTACAATAAACAATCAAATAAATTTTCCTAATAGCCCGCTTTAAATATATACTCGATCAAATAAATTTACATATTTTAAATTAAAAAAATAAATAATTAAAATAATAATAAATATGTATATTAATAAATAATTTATATCTAGCGTTTTCTAAACACTGGGTTGTCGCTTGCCCCACTACTTTCATATTGACTCCTCCCACATCTTTAGTTAGGTTAAGTCTATATTTTCATCTTTAATTTAGTAAGTAAGTAATGAAGATGTGAACACTGTTCTCGAAACCGGTCGACAGTTATTTGTTCTCATAAGTGGTGTATACTAAGTTATTATTTATATTATTAAATAAAAAAATAAAACATTTTGATTGCATCTTGAAACAGCTTTGTTTACAAAACTTGATTTGATACAATATCAGTGTGGCTTCAAGGTGTAACATTATTAATATGAAACTGAACCACACGAGTAATTATTATAACAACCACCGATACTAGTAAACCAAAAAATTATATTTTGATCAAATTATTTACCTACATAAAATATATTATTAATAGCACAACCTTGCCTCAATTGATGACTGGGCCTCAATTATAAAAATATACTAATAATATTATTTATATACGTGAACAAAACGACAAACGGATCAAATGAAGTATTCATAGATATATACAAATAAACCATCACGATTTTTTTCTGATATTGGGGTTAGCAGAGAGAACCGAGGTTCACACACTTCAGCTTTTTATAAATTCATCCACTCATTTATAAGGACTGTTGCATTCATTGTTTACAAATAAACCAATTTCTCAAAAGACAGTGTTACAAAAAAGATTCCTTCGTTACTTCATATATGGCAATAGTAATAATGTCTTATTTTCAAGTGAATCTTTACACATTATTCAAATATATAGAACTTTAAAAAATTACATTGGTAAGGGAACTCAATAAGAAAGCAAAATTGGTTAAAATTGCGCAAGCGCATAAATTGTTCACGTAAACCAGACGATGACAGGTCGTAAGCCCTGTAGGTGCCTTGATTTCCTGGTTCTTCTATAATATCCCAACTTCGTCCATATTGAGATGTTAAAAAGTTTGTCAGTAAAATAACACTTCCTTGCACCCTGCGCAAGAGGAGAGTTTTTTTTATCGTATGGCAATTTATTCCAACTAACCTGTGTTTCCAGCCCAAATATGCAATATTTGCGTGAGAAATGAATTTTAATAAATATTCATCTGCTGGGGATCGAACCCAGGACGCCAGCACTGAAGCCAACTGTGCAACAGCATTCGCCAAAAATAAATCTTTGTACCTAGTTAAATTTACGTAATTTAATGATAATTTTCTATTAAAATAAGACAATCTAAAGGGTACAAGGAAATTAAAAATATAATTTAACAAAAAAAATGTTAAAAAATATAGTAAAGTTGCTATACATTTTGCGTTAAATCAGGAGTAAATACTTTCTGGTGGCGAAATGAAAATCAGAACGAATCAAATTGCATTTTTGTTACATTGTCCGGTTATCAAAAACTTTAAACAATGTGAAATTCATTGTTTGTCACTGTAATATTACATTTATGAAACGGACTACTTGTGTTTAAAACACAGTCAACTTGTCAAACAGATAATATAAGAAAGTTGTTATGGTTTTCATCCAGAGTAATGTGGTGGATAATCAACATTCGCGCAAGCCTTTTGAAACGTCTTATTTGATTTTCTTTTTAGTTGAGTGTTTACAGGGAAAAACAAATAAATAACTACGTGAACAGAATTATCGGCAAGAAGGACAATCCTAATTGAATAAGTTTATGTAAAATAAAACCAGGTCGGAACGAGATGTTTGTGAAAAACTTACAATCAAACGAACAACGTCGACTTCCCCTCAATATATTTAGCACTCTTTGGTTTCTTTCAACATAAATAAAATTTATTTTACCTTCTTTTCTGTATTTATTTGTATTTCGTTTTCCTTTCTTCCAATACACAAATGTCGAAGATAGTCTGATTGGAAGACAACGTACTTATTATGTTTGGATAACAATTTTCTTTACAATTTGAATTGTATTTGATACAATACAGGATTTGTTATTTAAATATGTAACAAATTTAACGCATTTTTTCTCATGGTTTTTTGATACTATTTTTTCAACTACACAATTAAGGTTTGTAACCTAATAAATTGACATAAACGCCAAATTGACTTTTCATCCATCGTGGCTCATTTAGAAATGTTTATCATCCTCAAAAGTTCCGGGTTGGATTCCTGGTGAAGACACGACTTTTCACAGTGTTTTATACCTAAATTTGGGAGATTTTTTCCCTGTCACAAGTACATATACATCCTCATACATTCCTAAACTTAGCATAAATACTTGTAGTATAGATGAACGAAATCGGTCGTGGCAGGATCCGAACTCGCGACCACTGGATTACTAACCAAGCGCGCTAGCCGATCATCACCATTCATCTTAATTCATATAATTAGTTTCATAATGTATCGGAAAACTTGTCATTGACTGCGTGATAAATTAATTCGGATAGAAATTATCCAACTGTCGATTTGTTCACTAGAATTTAATTCTTTTGAACGAATCGACAGTATAAAGCCAAGACGCGTGTATGATGGAACATTTTGTATAGTGCAGTGGACTTTTTGCATACCAAAAACATCACCTTAGAGGATTCATAGCATATATGTTCTGTATATGGAAGACATTTTGTGGTTTTTTTTGTGTCTGTGTGTGTCGTGCCCCTTCCCCTTATAACTTTTGATCCGCTCAATTCACAGAGCCCAAAATTTAAAAAATATATAGATAGTGATAGGCTTTCAAAACTTTTATACTCAGAATTTCAAATTTTTGTTTCAGTAAGGGAAAAGCTAGAACGCTGCGAATTGGAATAAATATAAACAAATATAAAATCTCAAATTTTTCCAGAATCTCAATTCCAGAGTTTCTCAAACATTTTTAATCAAGAAAAACATTTTTTTATACTAAATTTATGTGTTAAACTCCCTATATTTCCAAAGCCTTAAAAATATCTAAAAAAGCCGAAACACCTCAACTAGAAAATTTTATTTCCTATAAAAAATATTAAAACTATAGTAGTACATCTCAAACTCTTTTTAACAATTTTTATAAAAATTTAATTTAGTGACGACATCGCTTCATACAATTTGTATGGCAGTATACACTACATAATATCTCACTCAATAGTTTGATACCTTCTTAATATCCATACATACATACATACCATCATGCTGTTTTCATATCCTGGGTAGGAATAAAGACTGACCTCAATACTATCCTATCCATTACATACCTATGTACATGTTTCATATAGAAATCAAAATATCTCAAAATGTTTATAAATTTGTGTTTATAATTTGGTACGTATTCTTCAAATATATATACTATCGCCATCGACAGTTGGATGGCACAGTTGGTAAGCCGTTCGGTTTATGTGCGGGTGTCCTGGGTTCGATTCCCAGCAGAGAAGAAATTTATTTAAATTTATTTTTCACGCAAATATTGCTTCTCTGGGCTGGAAACACTGGTTATTTGGAAGAAATTGTCATACGGCAAAAAACTAGCCCCTTGCGCAGGGTGCAAGGAAGTGTTAATTATTATTATTATTATTACTATCTCATGTATAACATGCAACGAGTTTTTAATAAATTCGATATCAAAATTTCGTAATCAAAGTTCAAAATTTTATGGAGGACATAAAATGCTAAGTAAATTTTGAAGGTACGTTATTAAATAGAATTGAGTGAGTGTGTGTAGTGTGTAGATAAGATAAATATTCTGATAAATGAAACATAAAATGTAATGTTATTGAATCTTAAATCCATTTTTTTCATTATCAACAAACACTGACATTTATATATGTTGGTACTACATATTCGAATACGTGCGCTATGTTGTTTAATAAATCAAATATAGAAATATTATAGTTAGATAGTCTGTCAATAAAAAAGAGATTTATGACATCTAAATATACATCGTACAAGACAATAATTTATCACGACCGACGGTTATGAGAAAAAGCGACATCTACGAGAGGAGGGCAAAAGTTCCGTCAGAGATGACAATATTGATTCAATTTGGGATAATTACAAAAAGTGAGGGGAGCGACATGAAAAAAAAACATAATATAATACCTATATTTGTGTTTGTCGGAGCAAGCGGACTGCTGGGACCACGGACTTGCGAGAAACGAGGCATTATTGCTTCCTGGCTGTATAACTAATGCGAATTCAATTAGAAACTTCAAATAGGCAGCTATACGTGACTCAAATACAATACGATATAACGTCTTCAGCAAATACCCTCTAGGGGGCCAGCGAGGAGCGAACCGAACCAAAGAGAGACCCTACCACGGGATATGCTGTTCACACAGAGAAAACTCTCTCGATGCCACTGTGTACGTACATACTTTAAATGCTGAACAAATATTATCAAAAGAAACGGAACTAACTTAAATGTCAAAACAAGTAAATCAAAAAATATGTAAAGTACATTCGTTTTAAAGTTTTCCAACTGTCGATTCGTTCATGAGAATTCAATTCTCTTAATGAATCGACATTATTAAGCCAAGATGCGTGTACGAAGGAAAATTTTGTATGGTGTAGTCGACTTTTTGCATGCTAAAAACACCAACTAGAGGCCTCGCAGCATATATGTTCCAATACATGGATTTACTCAGAATTCGGAGTACAACATTTTATGTGAGTTTTGTGTGTCTGTGTGTGTGTGTGTGTGTATGTGTGTGTGTGTGTGAGGGTGTGTCTGTGTGTGTGTCTGTGTGTCTGTCTGTCCCCCCCTTATAACTTTTGATCCGCTCAATTTACAGAGCCCAAATTTTCAGAATATATAAACAGTTATAGACTTACAAAACTTCCAGGGTTTCTTAAACATTTTTTATTAAGAAAACTATTTTTTTTATGATAAATTTATGAGTTTAACTGCCTATATTTCCAAATTTTTTAAAACTAGATAATTTAATTTTCTATAAAAAATATTAACATTGTATTAGCACATCCCAATTTTTTTTTAACAATTTTTATAAAAATTGAATTTAGTGACGACATTGCTTCATACAATTTGTATGGCAGTCGCTTATACACAATATGTAAGAAGACTTAATAGTTTGATAGGTACTTAATATCCAAACATACATACAGAACCATCATGCTGTTTTCATATTCCGGGTAGGAAAAGAGGACTGACCTCCATACTGTCCTATCTTGACATACATACCAACATGTGTTAAAATTTCCAATAATTTAGATTTATGGGTTTATAGTTTGATTCTTATTCTTCAACTATACATACTATCGCTATCGACAGTTAGATCTCATGTGTTACATGCAACTAGTCTTTACGTTGAAATAATGTTATTGTCAAAATAAATTCATAGAAATACTCCTGGTTTTATGCAATAAGTATGACTTGTATAATTTGTATGAAATCGAATCCTGCCATGACCGATTTCGTTCACCTATACTATAGTATAAGAATTTATGCTTAGTTTAGGGAATGTATGAGGATTAATATGTACTTGTTTCAAGGACATACTTATTATTTTAAAAAAAATTGAAATACAAAACCATTTAATTTTATCAAAACTGGTGTTAATTAATATAATTATATAACGTTTCACCGATAAATTCGTGTATGAAAATTTTGTACATTATAATCATTATGGCTTCCGTATTCTGTGACCGTTACTTGTTGTGGCTACTTTCTTTTTTAAGACTGGCCACTAGGGCATATTTGTGCGCAGTTTGCTGCCTCTCGTGAAGTGAACTTCTAGTTGTCTTTCCACTATTTGGAAGGTCTTCCAAGCATCCTCCATTATTCATCCTCTTGATTTTTCATGTAGGGCAAGGTATGCTAAATTAAATTTTAAGGGAAAAGATAAATGCGAAATTTTTAATCAAAACATCGTGAAATTTCATTAATTGAGAAAATTACAGAGAAAATACAGATAGTAAGTAGTTCTCCTTTGGCGATTTAGAAAAAATAACCGAGTTAATAGTGTATATTTATTGATTTTGTTTCATACCTATTATAAAATAAAACATCTTCATCATATAAATTAATCATCATATAATTATTGTTTATTTTCAGATAACTATCAAATACATCATTATTTTATAACGAATATTGATTTATTTTATTTTTGTTGATAATATTCAGATATCCTTATATATGTACCTACCAGTAGCGAAATTGCTTAAAGAAGCCGAAAATCTTGGCTTGCCTATTAAGTTAAAAAATTCAAGACCTAATATATTTTTGTCTGTTTTATTGAAACCATACTAAGTAGGTACAAGATTTAATATTGAACCGTATGAAGACTCGATGCTTGACAGAGCTACGAATGTAAATATTATTTTGTCATGTGATTTTAAAATATTTTCATGGCCACAACGATGCTAAAAAAAACATTAAATTTTCGACATTGCCGACAGCCGTGGCACAGTTGGTAAGCCGTTCCATTTCTGTGCGGGCATCCTGGGTTTGATTCCCAGCAGAGGAGAAATTCATTTCTCACGCAATTATTGCTTCTCTGGGCTGGAAACACTGGTAAGTTGGAAGAAATTGCCATACGGCAATAAACTCACTTGCGAAGGATGCAAGGTAGTGTTTATTATTTTATTTTTTTATTACTCAATTTCGTTCAGGGTTTGCCTAGTCCGAGGGTTCTAGGCATGCTCCTGGTACCTACTTATGTAGTAGCGTCTCATCATCATCATTGGCGCTAAAGTTGGCCTTCGTGACTCAGTTGGTTGGGTCTCTGACTGCTGAACCAAAGGTCCCGGGTTCGATTCCCGGTGGAGACACAGTTTAAAATTGTGTTTTCAGTCTGGATATGTGAAACGATAAATATCATAAGTCTCCAGAATGTGGCAACTTGTTATTGGGTGCATGTAAATAAATATTTGACGTAGTACCTGTTAGTTGCCCGAGAAGCAATATTATTATTAATATTATTAGAAAACCCTGGCCTCCGCCACAATCCTTTTCTAATATTCTGATCACCCTTATGTCGTCTTCTGTGTCATCCAGCCATCTTAGCTTGGGCCTGCCTCTACTTCATCTGCCCTCTGTATTGGTATTAAGAACCTTTCTGGAGATACAATAATCATTCATCTAGCTGACATGTCCCAACCACTGTATTCTTAGTACTTTTACGACTTGTTTAATATTGGGTTCGTCATATTATTATAATGCCTGTAGTTCATGATTATATCGCATCCTCCAAAGTCCATCATCGTTAATTGAACCCATCACACGTATAAGGGTGTATATGGCATAAAAAATTATTGAGAAAAACACATTTGTTTGATAAAAAAGATAATACATTTGTATGCCTAACCGCTACCTTTCATAGACAAAAAAAGTGTTTTGGGTTGCCATTATAAGGGATTAATAAAATAATTTTACCTTGTCCTGTGATATAGAACCTTTTTCTGTTAAAAAAGTTGTTTTTGACCAAATGTATGATATATATCCTTATACGTGTGATGGGTTCAATTGTAACAAAGATCTTTCTCAGGATTTTTTTCAAATATCAAGAGACTATTTTCTTCTCTTTTTGTTAAGATCCAGTATTCAGCTCCATTGACAACGACAGGTCTGAAAAGAGTTTTGTTTATCAAGATTTTTGTTTTCCTTGTTAACAGTTTGGACCTCATGTGCTTTATCAGACAATGATAGCACATATTGCCTCAATTTCAGTGCTGCAGTTATTTACATGGGTTACGACTTAGTAGCGTCTACTTTTTTTTAATAAAAAAGTTCTCTTTTAATGTTTGTTGTATAGTATTTTCTAGACAATATCATTATTGGAAAATCTCAAAACAACTGTGGTGGAAAAACTTATAAATTTATGAGAAAAATTACCACAAGTTCATGTTTCAGAAAACAGAAAGTTTGTTTTAATATTTAATCGTGAGATTCCGTTGTACCTAATACCAGCGTTTAGCCGAGATCTCCACCGGTGAATATTTACGTAGTAACACTGTCACATCCATCCTAGTAATCTAAAAGATAAAAATGGTAAAGAAAAAGAAAAACAAAATGACATTTTTCCTCTTCCAACTCTCAAGTTGGATGACTGTGTTATAAACGACCGATAGTTATCGCTTCTAGCAGAAAAACAAAAACAATTTAAAATGGCTTTTCATACTTATGGGCCGGCTCAACATATATTTCTGCAAATCATTTAAGTATTATTTATTATCCAAAGCTCATATTTTACAATCACTCTTTGTATTATTATTCGGATAAATTGAAACCGCGGTATCATTTTTAAGTACTTTGTATTCTTTTTGGATCGGATGACAATTCAGTGGTCACATTTTCATACTATTTAAGTATGTAAAACCAAACCATTTCTTGTTAATTTAATATTGATGTAATAATGAAAATTTATAAGCATCGATTAACGATACCTACCTACATTTCGAAAAGGCAATTTACGACTGTAACGTACATATCAAAACAAAATGAAAGATTGAAATTCCTTCCCCGTCCACCCTCACTCTCCCTCGTTCTTTTCCCATTCGCTAACCGCGATAACTGGTTGTGTGTCATCATCGCTTTCTTAAAATTCACCACTAACGGCCGTTATACCACGGAAACCCACTTTTTTATCTTCAAGTTCTTGTGTTGTGTATCCCAGTTGCGAAGTGAATCATCAACAATTATAAATCACCAGTGATCTTTTGGATAGTTAAATAAGTGAGTCTCCTTTCCTTCTGCTTCCATTAGTTTTCTCCTAGTCGCAATCAGTTAGTGAAATATTTATATTTCATATTGATCGACGCAACATCGACATTAATTTGATGTAAAATTATGATCAATCTTTGTATAGGTAAGTACAATTCAACAGCAAAAGAGATAATTTTGTTTAATAATTGTTAAATACAAAACAATCATATTCAAAGATGTTATGTACGCAATAAATTTAAACACAATCTTGATCTGATACCTACTGCTTCTAAAAGATGAAGGATAAAAAAAAACAAAAGAAAAAAAATGTATATAAAATAAGTTTTCCAGTATGTAGGTTACTATAATTATAACGACCATTTCGACTAACTATGTAGGCCCTTACCAACTGGTCAGTAGCCGTGTAGCGGCACTCCTGCCAGCGATCTGCAATGTGTATATCCTCGATGATTCTCGAGGATTCACGACAATTAGCGAAGATCGACGAACCTTAGCCAATCGTCGTCAACCGAAAACTAATTATTGTTATCATTCATGCGTTGATCGTTTAACAGAATAGAGTCGCGTTAAATCTTAATTATTAGTTCCAACCCACGACATCACAAATGAATTAATTTATTATTTTTATTGTAATTTTATTTATTTCGAATATACCAGTATTGATCATGTAAAGCAGTTATTTTAATTGAAACTCTTTATCGCTATAAATAATATATAATCAAATATTTAATAATCTGACATATGTAGGCAATATCATATTTGGAGGTAGATGTTTTAAATTAATTACAATCCTTTTGAACATGAACATTTGTAATATAATCTCTTCTGATAAAATAAAATAGATTAAACATTATACCCCCAAAGCCGAAACGTTCTTCCTGATTCAAGGAAAAATATATGTAGAGCCATAATCAATTTTGTTTGCTTTGAAAAAATCTACTACTAACAGTAAAATGAGCTTTTATTTACGACGGGTTTTGGAGAGATCTCATCATGGGGGTAGGTCTGGTCAACCGGCGGAATCAAAACCATCCATGCTTACCTATATAATGGATATAATACTTTTTTCTTTTATACTTTTATAGTTTTTTCTTACTTTTTAAATTAAATGATATAATACTTTTTTCTTTTTATATTTTTAACTTAAGATGATGTATTTTTTGTTTTTGTACTTTTTGTAAATGTTTTTTTTTTTACCATAAATAAATAAATAAATGAACAAATAAATGACTAAATAAATAAATAAATAAAATAATTAATAAGTAAATTAATAAACAAACAAACAAACAAACAAACAAACAAACAAACAAACAAACAAACAAACAAATAAACAAATAAATAAATAAATTAATTAATTAATAAATAAATAAATAAATAAACAAATAAATTAATAAATAAGTAAATAAATCAATAAATAAATAAATAATTATCTTATTGGTTTCTATAATATCTTGAAATATTTTAAAATAGAATATTTTAAGATATTATACTTGATTTGCCCCCTTAGACGGATGATATCTGACTCTCTGTAAGATAAATATTTTATATTTTTTTATAATATAATCTGTTCCTGGATGCTGCCCTGTCCCATCTCTCTGACTGATAAGGAATATTGCATACGCCTCTGCCGTGAAAAATTATTAAAGAATAACCCGTGCTGCCAGTGGCGTCACCCGCGACCCAAACCGCCCAGGAGATACAAAAAGTTGAGGAAAAGTTTTTAAAAAGAAAATGGAAATGTCGTCGTATTGTTACGGACGCAATATTTAAATCTACTTTATGGCATCAGATGAAAGAAAAATTCAACTTTTTTTCAAATTAGAGGTTACCATAAATCATTTTTTCCATTTTCGCTGTAGACGTAAATCATATTAGTATATTTTTTGTGATTTTCGAAAATTTTAAATTTTAAAAGACTCCTAAGGACGATAATTCATCAATGAAGAATTAAAAAAAAAACAAGTTATAGGTACATAGATCTGGGGGGGGGGGGTAAATCTGGTCAAGCAGTGAAATCAAAACCATTTTGATTACCCATATCATGGATATAACTAACACATTATAGAGTTCTATAATATCTTACTCGTAAAATGAAAATTATATCCTTGACATGGGTTATCTTGAGGGATTTGATTTCGCCGTTTGAACGAACTTACCCCCCTGAATTGATAAAAGTTAATTGAAAAGATGCTTTTCGTTAAGTAAAATTTGAAATCATAATGAAATATGTAGGTAGATATATGAATGTTGCGCTTTCAAAAAATCATATCTAACATATTAAGTAGATGTGTTCATTAAGTGTGTTATTGAATATAAATATTGTGGTTGTATAATTTTTTTTTCATTTATACATGTTTTTCTTATTCTTTCTATAAATGTTCCCATCTTTCAGAATTCTTATGTATTCATGACATATCTGCTGATCCCTATATAGTTTAATTAGGTATGTATTACAGTTTGTTACAATTTTTCGACTTAACCTAAATTATTTACAATTTAAAAAAAGTATATATATTAACCTCAATACATGCTTCTATTCGTAATTTGAAGCTTCTCAGTTTTTTTTAGTACCTACTATCAAAAAAAAATCTGGAATCGTCTCAGTCTAGACATTAATTAAGTCCTCAATTTTCCACATATCTTATAATAACAAATCAATCCAATCCAAATCGTTCCAATTTTCTCTGTATATTCTCTCCTTATCATTTTTTAATAACGCAATATTTTCCATCAAATAACAGGAATATCAAATAGCAAATACTTCCTTAATAAAATTATTTGCTTTGCCTCCGAACTGGCATTTGCCTTAAATTTACTACTGAGGTTGTATTTGATTATTACGGAAATAAAAAAATGTACGTAATATAATTTTAATTCCAATCATCACACTTATTTAATATTCTCAGATTATTAATTTCAATTTGTTGATTTATTTATTTTTATTAAATATACACATATTACCTACTCAATTTATTGCTCAATTTGTTATGATTTGTTCTCTGTATTATTATTGTATTTATTTCTTCTCGCTTGTGTTATTGTAAATTGATTTATTGTTATTGTTACTTCCTCTATCAACATAGAGGAAGTTTATTTTATTTGTTAATATTTTTTCTACCAAGCATTAAATTTGAAATACTTCACATGTAAATTCGTAATTGAAATGCATTTATATTTTAAAGATTATATGAATAATGTTATTTAATACATTCTGTGAATTTGCCAACAAATAAAAATAAATAAATAAATAAATGTTCAAATTAAAAGAGGACAATATCAAACATCTAAATTAAAATAGTTATGAATTAATAAGTTTAATATGAGATTTCATAGTAATGGCATTCAGCAGTCGTTGTTACCGGAGGCAAAGTTTTCAACAAAACTCGAAACGAGAATGAATAATATTCTCAATATTGACTTGGAGTAAAGTTGTTTCTACAGTGTGAGCTATTGAATGAGTAAACAATAGGCATTTTCAGTCTTGTTCAGTACCACACCACACCACTGCTAGTAGGTAGGTACTATCTTATACCAGAGGCGGCTGGTTACAATTTGATTTTGATAAAACTTCAGCAAAATTTGTTTTAGAGATTCTTATGATCATATTGCTACGAGAAATGAAGAAATCATATACCTAACAATTTTATTTTACTTTAAAGAAATCCTTCGTATATTGTTTACCCAACTGTTGTTTATTTCAAGAGAGTTTATTTTTCTTAACATATCGGCATAGTATCATACCAAAATACGCGAGATTTGTATAGCCAGGTCTATATTTTTCATGTTTTTTTTCATCTTTAAATATCTCAGAAACCATAAAAGCAATAACGCTGAAAAATTGTCATATAAAATCGTTTCAGGATTTCTCAAACTATTTTATTAAGAAAAACATTTTTTATGACAAACATTTGAATATATAAATAACATTGACAACACTTTAGTTGCGGGCTTGCGATACTAAAAAAATATGGGGCGAAATTAAATATGTAAATATACCGATACACATTTGATGCAAAGGAGCGTCTTTTATTTTATTATATGCGGTTGTAATAAATTGTAGTAAATAATACATGTATAGAAGTGCATGCTGTATCTAAAATGAATTTTTAAATTATAAATAGGTAGGTACTTAATAAAATGTTGTTCTACATAATTTATCTGCCAATCGAATGATTTAAATTAAGATTAATCATATTTTAATTATTAATTTACATGTTCCCGCTAACTAAGTTTTATCCGCCCTTGTCAACTCCCCACTCTCCTCCTTTTTCCATCGTCGTTACGCAGCACACTTCTATAGAGAGATAGTTGTCATTCGTCCTGATGTAGAGGCGGTCGCTACGAAACAAGTTGTATCAAATAGGTACAAAGGCAAGGCACTCGTGGTTTATGTAAAATAAAAGAGAGAATTTAAATTATTTTTTTAACTAACAAGTATACATACATACATACATACCATCACGCCATGTCCCTCACGGGGTAGGCAGAGAGAACCGAACGCCACATTTTTCTATCTTGGCACACATTCATCGCCTCATCAACATTCATACATCGTCTTATACATGTTCGTCTGTTGTTCATGCTTCTTACATTTCCATCTTTCAAAATATCGTTTACATGGTCGTGCCATCTTTTTCTTGGGCGCCCGCGACCTCTTATTCCGTTCCTGTCAGCTTTGTATATTTTCTTCGTCAGGCGTTCTTCGTTCATTCTCCCCAAGTGGCCAAACCATCTCAATTTGTTAACTTTCATTCTGTTAATTACATCTTTCTTTATCTTACATTCTTTCCTTGTATCTTCATTCCGAACTCTATCATACATCGTTCTGTTACAAATTCTTCTAAGCGATCTCATTAACTAACAAGTATGTCAAACATTAATTTGACACGCTCCCAATAACATCCAATAACAGTTGCCATGCAAATTCTAGAAACTTTTGATTTTATCGTCTCACAGATCTCGACTGATAACACAATTAACAACTGTGTCTTCACAGTCGAATTGTTATTAAAGTGCCGCATTGTTATTTCGAAAAGTAATTTATTAGTTATATTTTTATTGACAAACATTTTTTCAACATCTCAATAGAGACGAAGTTGGGATATTGCAGAAGAACCAGGAACTGTTGCGCAAGCGCATAAAGTGATCACATAAACCAGCCGATGACAGGTCGTAAGCCCTGTAGGTTCCTTGAGTTCCTGGTTCTTCTACAATATCCCAACTTCGTCTCTATTGAGATGTTGAAAAAATATTTGTCAATAAAAATATAATTTTGACTCCCGAAAGGGAAAAAAATCCAATGTTTTTTTTTTTTAACATGTCTACGTAGGGGACGCCAGCTATTAGGATTTGGGTCCATTTAACTCTTCCGAAGAAGCGCACTACGTAGCGTTGGGAGGGGTTTGCAATCTAGAAAAGAGTTTATTAATTCGGATTTTAAAAAGACCCGGGTTGTACGAAGGTGGAAACACAGAATTCGGAAGATCGTTCCACAGTGTTTGCGTATATGCAATTAAAAAAGAATATTCGTAATTAATTATTATAAAACAATTAAAGATTAACGTTTCGTTCACTGAGTGGAAGTTCACAGTGAAGTTATTACAAGTATAATGACACATTTTTAATCCACGTTATAATGAGTTATAATGGGCCTGAGCGCTTTCGGTGGTTACACCATCATCCTCAGAGGCCACAGTTCAAACTAAATATAATCAGGAAATATTAGAAATTAATAAACACATACTCTTCTTTTGTTACATCATAAGTACCGCCTGTCCCACTAACTAATAGCACACCCCCTAAGAGACCACCCCTGCCCATACCTCAAACTAAATACTAATAGGTACTGGCCATCTCATTGGGTTTAGTTTGAATTGTCGCCAATGACGATGATGGTGTAACCATCGAAAGCGCTCAGGCCCATTATTAACTCGTTATAACGTGGATTAAAAAAGTGTCATTTATATTATAAAATGATTTTTTGTTCAACATTTTTGAATTGTAATTTTTCGTTATACAAAAAAATGATTTATCTCTCTTCTCAATGAATAATTTTCGTAATAATTTAAAGAAAATCGTCTGACGTTTCCAATAAATTTAGTTAGGGATAATAAAACGATCTGCGTCATTCAAAATAGGTATTTACGCATATCTGTATTAGGGACACCAACTCTCTGATAGGTGACTCCTCAGAGCCCCCATCAGTTAAACATATAAAAACCTTTATACGCTTCACGGTTACTTATAATATGTAAGAACCTTAAATGGCAGCGTAACTGTAAATCCATCTGTAAATGTGATAAATGATGGTCTTTTGTCAGTGGAACGCCATATATCCAAAGCGTCTAGCCCGGGGGGGACGAAAGGCTCATGGGATCTCTCTCTTTTTCTCTCAGGGTGGGAATCCCTGACAGGATCTTGAGGTGGGAAGTGGTGAAGATCCCCCTTGAATCCCGACACATCGACTTTTCCTGGAATTTCCCATACCGAGTAGATATGAATAGTAAGAGGAAAACAGACTCATTCTCGGAACACTAATATGGTGAATTACGTTTCTCGTTTGACACTGAATCAGGCGTTAAAAACCAAATAACTAAATCGTGGAAAAAAAAATATAAATATTTCTTATTTTTATATAGCATAGTTTAATAACATTAGATTTTTTTACAAAACGAAGAGTTTAACGATATCCAAGCATCCAAGAAGATACAAGCTGGAGAAAGTTATGACTTTCGGATATCTGGGTGTGGAAATCTCAAGCCATTGTGACCTATACTCAGAAGTTAGAGAACAGACCAATAAAGCAGCCGCTAGTTCAGGATGTCTCAAAAATATCATCTGAAATAACAAATATATAAGAACGGATAGTAAGGTCAGAATTTTATAAGACATTTATAAGACCAATCATGACATATGCAGTGGAGACAAGAGCCGACACGACCAGAACCAAAAACCTCATACGAACATCTGAAATGAAGGTTTTAAGGGCTATCACAGGGAAGACGCTTAGGGATAGAATTAGCAATGACGACATTAGGCGGACCAGTGAGACCGAGGACATAATACGATGGAGTAGATCTATAGGAGAATATTCTGGAGGGAGCATGTCAACAGGATGGACGCATCTCGAATCCCATCCATAACGGCAAACGAAATCCCACCAGGGCATCACCTCCCTGGAAGACCACCGAAGAGGTGGAGGGAGAGTTGGACCTCAGCTTCACAAGAATAGCTTTCTCGAAAAAACAGATCTTTGATGTAATATTTATTCAATATTGCTTTTCGGGCAAAAAACAGGCACTATGTCAAATAGTCCTACGACGTTATTATTACTAGGCATAAAATGTCCTCAAAGTGCGATATAGCTAAAGAATAAATTAAATAATGTAGAATCATAAACAAAGTTTAAGAAATCAAATCAAAGTGTTTTTAACTGTTTGTTTACACAATATATTTAGACGATTCAAATTAAAGCTGTGAGTTTCGTATCAAATTTACATTCAAACAAAGACCTAATATTTTTTTGAAATCAGATTGATTTCAAATCTATTATTTATTGGTGTGATCAATTCACGTATGGGAACAGGAAAAAAATTGCACCCCAACTGCGGTAAGATTAAGATTTATTTGGGGTTCCTGGCAACCCCAGGCAGACCCTTGAAATATTATACAAGTTGAAAATAACTCGCGATGTCGTATTTATGAAGCCAGGATAGTTTACATATTACCTGTGAAGGTATTATGTGTGTCTAATCAGTCACTATCTCTTGAAATAGATTTAAACATTTTACAAAAAAATATATTAAATTCCTACCATTAAAAAACAGACACTTAATTATTTTTATCCAGTTATTTAGTGATATCTGAAATAATTCCGAGTTAAAAAATTAAATTACGCTTTTGATTCGCAAGTCGTGAAAAATATACAATTTTAAATTAATCTTTAAGAAAAATTAGTATTCACAGAGCCAAACTGCTCTCTTTTTAGTCATATTTTGCGGATACTTTATACCTTTTCCTCAGCATTCTTTGTGGAATATTTGTAAAAAAAAAGTTAAAGCCTAGCCATTTATCATTCCCCATAGAAAGAGGCAACCTTTTGTCCAAGAATTAAGTTAAAAGCGGAAAAATAAGTCGACGTAACATTTTTGACATATTGCATTATAAGAAGTCCTTTTATACAGGAATCGTAAGTTTAATGAGGCTATTTTTTATTGAGGAAATGTTATTAAAAATGTTATAAAAATGACACAAAAATATTCGCGATGTAGAAAGTTTTTTATGTCTTTTTTTTCATAAATTATTGGTACCTACTTTACTCAAATAAATCATCTAAGTATTAAGTTATAAACCTTGATTAGTTGTTGTTGCAGGTATACAAGTACACGACATTATTGTAGCATGTAGTTAAGTAGGTACCCAATTAAATGCAAATCTTATTCCTTGTGTTTTTTCCCACTAAACCTAACACATTTTAAAATGAAATATGCATACATATACCATCACACTTTGGGATAGGCAGAGAGAACCCCACATGTTTCTTCTTTTACGTATATTCTTCGTACATACATACATACATACCATCACGCCATGTCCCTCACGGGGTAGGCAGAGAGAACCGAACGCCACATTTTCCTATCTTGACACACATTCATCGCCTCATCAACATTCATACATCGTCTTATACATGTTCGTCTGTTGTTCATGCTTCTTACATTTCCATCTTTCAAAATATCGTTTACATGGTCGTGCCATCTTTTTCTTGGGCGCCCGCGACCTCTTATTCCGTTCCTGTCAGCTTTGTATATTTTCTTCGTCAGGCGTTCTTCGTTCATTCTCCCCAAGTGGCCAAACCATCTCAATGTGTTAACTTTCATTCTGTTAATTACATCTTTCTTTATCTTACATTCTTTCCTTGTATCTTCATTCCGAACTCTATCATACATCGTTTTGTTACAAATTCTTCTAAGCGATCTCATTTCAACTGCATTTATTCTACTTTCGTGCGACTTCTGCCATGTCCAGGTCTCACTTGCATACGTCAGGGTTGGCACTACGATTGCGTTATGAATGGCAACTTTAGCTTCCTTAATCCATATTATCTTCTTGTGTTTTCCTATTATTTTGATTTCTGAAATTTTCATATTTCAGTACCGCATTTCATAAAGATGAAATGCATAATATCAATAATATTATTACTCCTAATCAAATTTATTTATTTTTCACACCTTTATAAAAAACGACTATTATGAAGATTATTGCTGCTCAACTAAGTAACCCTGTTCTAGGTCTAGCAGTAAATATAATTAACTTTCACATTTTTTCTCAATATATATTTAATACAACTCTATACATAACGTACCATCATGTCATATAACTGTTTAAATGAACACCTCGGCACAGGACTTCCTAGTGAGGTGTTCATCGTACCCTAGCAATTACAATATTTATCAATAAATATTAGATGGGTCGGTCGCAGAGCGGTTAGCACGCTAGGCTAGAAATCTTGTGTAGTTCCAATCCTGTCTCGACCGATTTCGTTCGCCTATCGCACTGACATTAGTTTAGGGAATGTAGGAAGATGTATAATATGTACTTATTTAACAAGGACATATTCATTTTTGTTTAAAAAAACCCCATACACATTCACACACTTATATGTACACACTCACTTAACTTCTAGCTCTAGTATTTAATTGCATATTTGTAAGTTCCTCATTGTATTATTAAAAATAATAAATAAATAAATGCAAAATAAAAAATATTTTTTTATTTGTATTCGAGTCTCATTATTTTTCATTGATTAATTGAAAGTTTCCATTTTTTTCCAGCATGTAATTTCATAATCCATATGGAAAATATCCTTTTTTTCGATGAATTATTTTTAATAAAAGTATTTTATTTTTCATTTCATAAAATACATCCTTAATCAGAGACTTTTTATTTGACAATATTAATTACACATAAAACGTATATTTATTTAAATTCTTTGAGAATAATTGTTTCAAGACAGATTCATTTCAAAACTAAAATGACTAATTTTAACTAATACTTAATAATAAAAATAATTTACGAATCGTTTGCAAAAAAAATGTAGTGCCTTAATTTTCGCAAGACACATTTCCAAAATTCAACGATTAATTTTCGTTTTTTTTCCAGCATCATCGTGGGTTTCCCTTTTCGAGTTGATGGCTGAAAACAACAAAAGGCATAACCAAAGTGAGGGGTGTCAAAGAAAGGGACGGAGACTTATTGTCATTGTGACGAACAAAGGTGACTTCTGACCTCCATCGGGGACTGGGGACTCCACAAACTGAAGAGGGAAGCGCTCCAGAACCTTCGTCGTGAGTCTTTTTTCGTCAGATAGTCTTTTGACAGACGTGCCTTTTGAAAATAGACTAAGAGATCGCCACGAACGAGAGATGAAAAATATTTTTATTTTGATGAAAAATCTCTACCAATTTCGAATTCTTATTTTTTTACAGATGCTTGCCGGCTTATACATACATAGGTACACATTCTTATCTGAAGACGTAAATAGTAAATTATTTAAAAAATCTCAACGTGATGCAAGAAACTATTCAGAATTATTCAGCCATCCAGATATATCAAAGGATGAGACTCAAAGGGTCCTATCCTATCCTATCGAATCATGTACATATATTAATGTTTAAAAAATCTTTTGTTTTTCAAAAAGTATTCAATTTGACCGATTTTTACATTTGATCAGTTATTAATTAAGATTACGACTAAAAAAATATTTTTGTACTTAAATGGACTATAATTTATAAGATTATGAACGGGTTCGTACATGTATAGTAAAAATTTTCATACCGATACATTAAATTTGAAAACTTTTAAAACAATAATGGTCACACTATTTTCTGGCTTAAGAAATATTTTTCTAAACTTCAGTTACTCTGAAACATACATCTGAATAAAAAGTAGGTAATAGTAGTAATAGTTACAATATATTTATTTAACATAAGAAAAGAAAACTCACAGAAACAATACACCACAGAGACCACCAAGTATTATAAAAACAAACAAAAAAATATACAAAACAAAAAACATGATAAACAAAAAATAATAATAACAGTAATAAACCATGGGTGCTCCCTGATTGGCATCATTCCATCACTTTACCTATGTCTATCTAACTAGGAATAATTCCTGTTTTAAGTAAGGACAATTTCAATGTATTTTCACTATGCTTTTACATCATGCGATAGAAATTTCAATCGATTGAATTAAAAAAGAACATAAACATTAATATAAGAAACAAGAAGAAAAACATTTTTGCAGTAACAAAATGTAAAATAAAGCATAAAAGCCTTAAAAAAATATAAATACAAGAGCATTAACAAAATATAAAATAAAATAAAGCATTATGGAAAAGAATGACAGCAGCAAGATAGCAGAACTAAAACATTACCTAAATAAGTATATTCTAAATTCGTCTTTTCAGAGTAGTAATGAACAAGTAGCCATATTTTTTCAATAAGGTAAAACTTTAGGTACTTTAAATTTGGTAAACAAACGAAATAGATTATTTAACCAAACGTATGCAAACATTGATCCATGTGATAAAATATTGTCTTAAATCACTGTAAATTAACCCAATTTACGACACGGAAATCTGTCATAGCTCTGAACCAGGGTATAGAATTTTGACGCAAAGATTAAAATCTCGGCTTAGCATAATTTGTCACCTTTTTTTTAATTGAACATCTCGCCTCTGGTGGTTGGCGTAGGGCGGCTCGTTGTGCGTGGAAGCCCCAATTAATGGATGACATGTCCATAAGACGGTGACTGCCCTAGGCGAGGTACACACCAGTGGCGGCGTCGGCGTCGCCCTAAATCACATTTGCATTTAAATTGTATCTAACACTGAGACAGATGTTCCTCCTTCCGTCCTTTCCTCTCCTTTCTTCTCATCTGATCTCGCCTCTGGGACATACACCAACATATTACTGTACAATCACACTCACTTCTGCTCCTTGGTCCATGCAACGGTCCAAGAACTCGATTATTATTTTAACAACTAATTGCATGTAACACATGAGATCCAACTGTCGATAGCGATAGTATGTATAGTTGAAGAATAAGTACCAAACTATAAACCCATAAATACAAATTATTTAATATTTTAAGATATTTGGTTTTCTATACAACACATGTACCTAGGTATTTATTTATTTATGTATTTACATATATTCGGGAAACAAACAGCTTAATACAATATAAGGGATTAACAATAAAATAATAACAACTATGCCAATAACATGTTTCCACAAGTATACAGATAAAATTATATTATGTAAGAAGTAGGAAGTAAATATTATTGAGTTAGGAGGGAGTTAAGAGGGAATAGGGGGAGTACAGAAGGAGAGGGATTAGTTTATATGAATAATTATTGTAAGAGAAGTTTTGATTTGATATTAGTTATTGAGGAGTTGAATAAGTCAAATTCGTTTAAGTGCTCATTGAAGAAGTGTGATGCTCGATATATGAATGCATGCTGTTTAGCGCTTGTGTTACAGTGAGGCAGGTGTAATAAGTGGTGGGATCGGGTAGCTCGGGTGGGAACTCGAAGAGCTAATCGTTCAAGCAGTTCCGGGCAATCCACGATGGAGTTGGCGATTTTATGTAAGTAGACGGCGTCGGAAATATTTCTGCGGTCTTCCAATGTGCTATGTTTAAAGAACTCAGCAGAATCAGAGTAGCTAAGATGAGTTCGGAAGGAACGAAAATCGAGGTACTTTAGGAATCTATTCTGAATTTTTTCTATTCTATGTATGTAGGTAGAGTACCTAGGATTCCAGACTTGTGAAGAATATTCTAGAATGCTGCGCACATATGTAAAGTATAATGTTTTCAATGTAGATATATTGTTAAAATGCTTGCATGTACGGAGGATAAAGCCGAGGATCCTAGACGCTTTGGATACAATGTAATCAATGTGCTTGTCAAATAATAGTTTTGAGTCAAGAATGATACCAAGGTCTTTAGTTTCTTTTACGTTACGTAGTGCTTGATTATTTAAACTATAGTTGAAGTTTATTATGTTCTTGTTCCGGGTGAATTTTAGGCAGTGGCATTTGGTAGGGTTAATTTGTAGGTTGTGTTGTTTGCAATATAGGTCGAGACGATTAAGGTCAGTTTGAATCTTTTCACAATCCTCAATACATTTGACTGGGCAATAAATCTTCATGTCGTCTGCGAAAAGTGAGACTTTAGCAAAAGTAAAACAATTAGAGATATCGTTGATATAGATATTAAACAGAAGTGGTCCCAGCAAGGAACCTTGAGGAACCCCCGAAGTGACCCGGATCCAATTAGATTTAAAACCACTAGCAACAACAGCTTGGCTGCGGTTTGATATATATGAAGAAATCCATCTCAATAAATCGCCGTGGATACCAATTTGCTGAAGTTTGAGAATGAGCGTGGAGTGTATTACTTTGTCGAATGCCTTACTATAGTCCGTGTAGATTGCGTCAACCTGAATTCTTTGGTCCATGTTGTCATGAAGATATTCCACAAAAGAAATGAGGTTAGAGGTTGTCGATCGGTTTTTTATAAATCCATGTTGGCTCGAGTTTAGAGCTGGTCTTAGAGCAGTGATTATTTGGTCGTATATAAGTTTTTCAAGAATTTTACTAAAAATACATAGTTTAGAAATAGGTCAATAGTTTTCAACATCTGATTTATTGCCCTTTTTGAATATAGGACTTACGTGGGCTTGTTTCCAAATACTAGGCATATTACCCTCAGTTAAGGAGCGATGAAATAAGATAGTTAATGGAAAAGACAAGTGATATGCACATTTATGTATAAGGACAGAAGAAATGCGATCTGGACCAGCTCCTTTCGTTATATCAAGTTTTTCAACATATTTGAGGATAAGATTTTGATGTATTTCAATATTATTAACACTAGGAGTACTATCATGAAATTTTTTGGGAATATTCGGATGTACTGATGAATAAGAATCAAATACCGAGCTAAAATATTTAGAGAAGAGATTGGAAATATCGGGACCATTTTCAGCTTTTTCTTCACTGAAGAACATTGTATTCGGGAGTTCATGTGAATCATTGTTAGCTTTGACGTATTTCCATAAGGTTTTGGGATTGGAGGAGATACCGTTTTCAATAGATATTAGGTAGGAAGAACGAAGTTGACGATTCAGATTTTTAAAACGGGTTCGGAGTAAACAGAATGTGTCATAGTCTAGGGGATTCTTGAAGGTTTTAAATTTTCTATGAAACTTGTGCTTCTCTTTGACTAGTTTAATAAGTGCTGTACTATACCAAGGAGGATATTTAGTGTTCCATGTTAGTTTTCTAGGGATATACATAAGTTTCAATTAGGTCATATAAAATCTAATAGAATTTGTCAAGACTCATGTCAAGGTCGCCAGTTGAGAGTAAATTATGCCAGTTAATCTGTTGAAGAGAATAGTTAATTGAATCGTAATCTCCACGGTGAAAAAGAGATATCCATCTTTGTTCCGCGTGTAATACAGGCAAATTGAAAAATGATATGTCAATAGAAAGAGAGGGATGGTGCGCATCTTCTTCAATTAGGGGATCATCAGATGTCGAGACACATACATGATCGTTGCATAATATTAGGTCAAGGAACCTGCCACTGGCGTTGGGAATACTATTAAATTGGTGTAACCCAGAAAAATTAATACAGTCGATAAATGAGAGACTCGTTGATGTTGGGTGGTTTGTAACGGAGCAGAGAGTATTGTTTATGGTTTTGGTCCATGTTACATCTGAAAGATTGAAGTCGCCCATTATAAGAAAATTGTCATCAGGAAATTCGAGGGTAAGTCTTATAAGTTCGGTTAGGAAGCTGTCCATGTGGTCATTGTAAGTTGGACCTTTTGGAAGATACACACAGCAATCGTGCAGTTCGTGCAATGCATCCTTTGTACGTATAGTCACCCACAGATCCTCCGCACGCGACTGCCATAAGGGGCGCGATAGTGCTGTGAGTTCGTGTCTCAGAGCCAGTAAAACTCCACCACCGAGCTTTTGACCAGTGGTTGCATGTATTGGTTGTATGTATGTCAAGTTGTTGTATGTATGTCAAGTATGTTGCATGTAGTGGTTGTATGTATGTCAAGATAGGATAGTATGGAGGTCAGTCCTTTGATCCTACCCAGAATGTGAAAACAGCATGATGGTATGTATATATGTTTGGAGATTAGTATCAAATTATTAAGTCTTCTTAGATATTGTGAGTAGGCTACTTCCATACAAGTGTATGAAACAATGTCGTCACTAAATTCAATTTTTATAAAAATTGTTAAAAAAAAATTGAGATGTGCTCATACAATGTGAATATTTTTTATAGAAAATTAAATGATCTAGTTGGGGTTTTTCGGCTTTTTTCGATATTTTTAAAAGAAATGGAAATATAGGCAGTTAAACTCAAAAATTTATCATAAAAAAAGTATTTTTCTTAATAAAAAATGTTCGAGAAACCCTGGAATTTTTTAAAAAAATTAAATTTGAGATTTTGTATATGTCTATGTAAATCCCAATTTTCAGCGTTCTAACTTTTATGGTTTTTGAGATATATGAAAAAATAAACCAAAATTTCAAAAGTTGATAACCCCTGACTTAAACAAAAATTTACAATATTGAGTATAAAAGTTTTGTAGGCTTATAACTGTTTATATATTCTGAAAATTTGGGCTCTGTAAATTGAGCGGATCAAAAGTTATAAGGGACACACACACACACACACACACACACACACACACACACACACACACACACACACACACACACACACACACACACACACACACACACACACACACACACACACACACACACACACACACACACACACACACACACACACCACACACACACACAGACACACAAAACTCACATAAAATGTTCTACTCCGAATTCTGAGTAAATCCATGTATGGGAACATATATGCTGCGAGGCCTCTAGTTCGTGTTATTAGCATGCAAAAAGTCCACTACACCATACAAAATTTTCCTTCGTACACGCATCTTGGCTTAAAAATGTCGATTCATTAAGAGAATTTAATTCTCATGAACGAATCGACAGTTGGACTACTTGGACATCCACATAAACTTCATCTTTGACCTATATAAATCTTTTGCGATTCCAATTAATTTTAACAACTTGCTTCAACACATCAGTCTATTTGTATGACATTATCTATTCTTGTCTGAAAATATGACAATTTAACCCGAATGTGAATTAGCGTTAAGTTTAAGCGAGGATTGAAATGCTTGGCGCAAAAAATATACCTTAACCTAAACACCTTAACTTAAACTAGTTGCATGTAACACATGAGATCCAACTGTCGACAGCGATAGTATGTATAGTTGAAGAATAAGTACCAAACCCATAAATACAAATTATTTATTATTTTATGATATTTAGTTTTCTATACAACACATGTACCTAGGTAGTCAAGATAGGATAGTATGGAGGTCAGTCTTTTTTTCCTACCCGGAATATGAAAACAGCATGATGGTATATGTATATTGTATGTTTAGAGATGAAGTATCAAACTATTAAGTCTTCTTTGATATTGTGTATAGGTGACTACCATACAAATTGTATGAAGCGATATCGTCACTAAATTCAATTTTTATAAAAATTGTTAAAAAAAATTTGAGATGTACTGCTACAATGTTTATATTTTTTATATAAAATTAAATTATCTAGTTGGGGTGTTTCGGCTTTTTTCGATATTTAAAAAAAAATGGAAATATAGGCAGTTAAACTCATAAATTTATCATAAAAAAAATACTTTTCTTAAAAAAAATGTTTGAGAAACCCTGGAATTTTTTTGAAAAAATTTATTTGAGATTTTGTATTTGTATATGTTTATACCAATTTTCAGCGTTCTAGCTTTTATGGTTTCTGAGATATAGGGAAAAATAAAATAAAAATTCAAAAGTTGATAACCCCTGACTGAAACAAAAATTCAAAATTCCGAGTATAATAGTTTTGTAGGCCTGTAACTGTTTATATATTCTGAAATTTTAGGCCCTGTAAATTGAGCGGATCAAAAGTTATAAGGGACACACACACACACACACACACACACACACACACACACACACACAGACATACACACACACACACAGACACACACACAGACACACGAAATGTTCTACTCCGAATTCTGAGTAAATCCGTGTATGGAACATATATGCTGCGAAGCCTCTAAGTTGGTGTTTTTTGACTTCAAAGTTGGAAAAGCCGTGAAAAAAGTAGACCTCTCCATATAATTCTCGCGTATTCTGGCTTGATACATTGTCGATATGTTAAGAGAACAAAGTTCTCCTGAACAAATCGACAGTTGGACAATTCCTTCCTATCTTAACCTAAACAATAGCTACACAATATCTCACGCGACGGAACAAACTTAAAAAAACTGGCTATAAACTGGCTGAAAATTAATGGCAAAATACAATCTGCTTATATTCTGTTAAATATCCTAACATAATTCACTACTCTCTGCCTTCATAACTTGAGAATCTCTACCAAAGCTTGATGCCAATCATCATTTCCACTACAATTTTATGGATTCAAATAACTGAGAGGTCACTGTATTTTTTTTTCTGTTTATGTTTTATTATTCCTGTTCATCTTTTGCATTCAATAACATGTTACCTTAGACCAAATTGAAAAAGTACTGCCTCAGAACAGACTCGTCTAGTGAGGCAGTTAATTTCCAAATAGGGACAATTGTAATTGTATGTGAAATGCTTCTCAGAACAAATCAGCTCGGATACAGGCCAAGCAAAGAGCTATTGAAAACAGCCCCCACCTTTAGTCATGAAGAAAAGGACCAAAAATATATGAGTTATATCCATTCTCAACTTTTCTTCTTTTTTCCATTTCCGTTAATATAAGATAAAATTTATATCTATCGCTAACGCTTCCAAGCTATATATATACCTAACTACTGCTTTAATCCATTCCATGCAACATTTTTATTTATTTTATTTTATTCAAAGTATGTATAAAAAATTAAACAGGTGATTCAAAAATCAAAAAAATTAATCACCCCCAGCATCACTTACATATGAATAAAGATTTTATAATACCTATCGTAAAAAATAAAATGCTACAAAAACCATACAATTATTAAATTAAGTTATAATTTGTATAATCAACGTACCACTGGTATTAAAATTCTGATTTTATGAAGTACAGAAAAATTAAACTACGAAATAGCTTCCCAAAATAAAATATACCTATTCAAGGAACCTAGAAATTTTTATGTCAAAATTTCTATCTTGGAAAAAAATTTCGTCAGAAACAAGGTATCCATTTAATTAGATTCCCACGATCAAAACACTCTTGTCAGTTAATCGAAAAGGAGACCCTACATAAAGCAAAAGGAAGGACGAAGCTCTCTGTAAATTACAAAAACACTCATGGATAATGAAGAACGTCTTCACGGGAGCTGGGAAATGAAAACACTGTCTTAATTTAATCTCATTTCTAAATATTATTTTTAGACATTACGTGTTTCGGTTGGAACGCCATATTTCATAATTCAAATTTCCAGTAGATATTGTAGTATGTTTGAGATTGCATCTTCTTTTGTACTCATTAACGAAAATGTTATCAGAATATGTAAGTAAATGTTGAGAGTGAAGGAAAGCTCCCACTCTGTGGATACAATTTGTTAATACACTCACCGGAGGGTGAAGTATTATGTATGCACGATAGTGAGGAATGTTAACGTTTCAAGAGAGAAAAAGCGATGTACACGTAGAATGAAAGATGGCGAGATTATCTTATCATCATCCATAAATATCCCTCTCTGTCTCATTTTTCATTCCACCAAACTCAATAACAATCTGTGCCCCGGGCCAGTAGCACAGGATAAGGGAGAAGACTATAAAAGATACCATTCTCACGAATCTACAAAGTCGGCGGGGCTAATTTAATTCACGATTTCTTTGAGTTACATCGCCCAGGGATATCGAAAGATAAAAGAAATTCGGGATTTTCTCAGACACCTCACAGGTTCCAACTTTGGATATTGCGGTGTCTCAGAATGTGAATTTCCACAGAACTCCGATAACAGACACTTTTAACGACCGACAACGTTTGAATAATTTACCTTTAAGTTCCTCTTCCACGTACAAACTCCCCAATTATTATTGCTGAAGGAATCCGCTTATATCCAAAACTCATGGTGATCTTTTTCAAAACGTTTCATTATCTTAACGAGAAAAGTTACAAATTAGTGTAGATTTATAATTGCGCAATAAAAGCGACGTGGATCTAAGAAATAGTACAAATTCAACGCTATATGAATAAATTATTTATTTCATTTTCTGTATCGTACCTATAAGTTTATTTGGATACCACAGATTTATATATACGTCACAATACATACTCACATTTTCTCATAAACATCTCATTTTCTTTTCCTTGTGCCTTGGTCTTAAATGGATGCACTCATCGCCATTATAATCTAAGATAAATAATAATCATATTGGTGAATATTTATTTCTGTGTCTTCTCTTTGGGTTTGTCTTGAAAAAACCAATCAAATGTTTTCCGTTCTTCTTGATACATATCGACTTTCATTTCATATCACCGCATTGTTTTCTCAACTTTAATTTGATTTCAGTGAAGTGTAAGTAACCACTGCGCAAACCAAGATGATTTTTTTTACCAGCGACACAATGAATCTTGAATATTACCAACGCTTTGACACCTATTTTTGACTTTTTCTTTTCTTGGAGCTATGTTATTAAAGAAACAGAAATACATCTTCCTGTTGGCCTGTTTATTTCCTGCATCAGCTTCCCTCCTGTGTCGTGGACTGCCAGCTGTCCTTCCATCTCATGGGATGACGTCCTGAAGGTCTGCTTTTTTGTGGAACAGTATTTTTGGCCACTTGGTTCCTGGAATTCTTGACACGTGTTCGTTCCTGAATCTTGTTTCTGTCGACCCCACCTTACGATATCCTCAAATTCGCACAGCATCGGATCTCTTTGTTTTATACTCTATCACGAAGGATTTTGCCAGCGATGCTTCCGAGTATCTACTTTCATATCGAAGGAGGAGATTCGCTGGTTTGAAGATGGTTTTCGATACGGACAGTGTCTGCTCTGGATTCTATTCCATAAGTCGAACACATGTCTTGCGGATTCGAACCTTGCTAGGGATGTTCATATGCTTATTTTTCCAAATGAAATATTTGGGACAACCGGATATTGCCGCGGCTCTTTGTGTTTGTTCAAGTATTTCACCATTAAGATCGTTGTTTTACATTATGTAAGCACCTAGATATTTAAATTTTGAGACTAGTTCAATTGCTGTATCATCGATCACTACACTACAGCCAGTCCTCTCACTTGCGAGGGTCGTGGTTTTTGTCTTATTGATAGAAATAGACATGTTGAATTTCTTGGAGGCAGTGCGAAAACGGTGTACCATTTTTTGCAGGTGATCTTCCGATTCGGTTATTATGGTGTCGAACAGAAATACAAAATATAAATCACTTTATTCTTTCACTAAAGTACAAGTAAAGTAGATGGGTGGATGGCAGAGCAGTTAGCGCATTGGGCTAGTAATCCAGTGATCGCGAGTTCGAATCTTGCCTGGGCCGATTTCGTTCACCTATAGCACAAGCATTTATGCTTAGTTTAGGGAATGTAGGAAGATGTATATGTACTTGTTTAACAAGGACATATTCATTCAAAAAAATAATAATAATAATTATTGCGTATTGGACGAATATTTTAAATTAAATGAGAAGAAATAAAAAAAAACATTTTAATATACTTATATCACTAAAAGACAATACTTTTACAAAATTATTGGTTTTAAAATATTTCACTGTAAAACTTAAATTATTTTTCACCGTAGTAATGAATAAAACCGATAGAGACAAATAAAATATGAAATAGTTTTAGCTTCGTAGGTATCGCATATTTTATTGATGTCAGTTTTAAATGTTCATTTTATTATAAGGTTACGATAGTTCACAAAAGCCATAAAAATATCGAGTCTATACAATACATACATACATATTCTTACCGTAGGGGTTAGACACAAAAAAGTTGATATTTTCTTTTGTATCGGGAAATAACAACAATATTGAAAGGCTAGTAGAAAATATCAAGCAATACCTTGTAATAGAATAGCATTTGGCCATGGAAGCTCTACCCTGGATGCGCTGATTGAGTTTATGCTTTGGTGCATATTTCTTCAATAACTCTTCTTTTATTGCCCTCATCCTTTTGCATTGGCATCCATTGAAAGAAAAAACTTCTTGATTAAACCTACCATATTTCCGACAAGGAATAAAAAGTTTACTGCGCTGTTTTATATCAAAATCAATTTTCAGAGACGAATATAAAATACACAAATAACGTAACGAAGATATATTTTTATTTTAATCAAAGCAAATTTTTAATTCTACGAATTTTAAATATTTTTTTTACTAATAATTTATTTTTTGTTACAACTAAAATAAAGCCAATTTTACAAAATGATTTTTGAAGGTGAGTCGAGTTAGGTACAAAAATGTACCGTTGTTTAAAATAAAATTAAAAAAATATATAACTTTGACTTTTTTTAGAATTCTACAATTTATGCACTGTCTCATTTGCTTAAATAATAAATTCAAATAAAAATTGAGTTTCAACTCGAACTATTATGCATGCATTCCATCACAGCATACCCCAATACGTGGGGTAACCAGCGACATGTGTGCGTTACCTTAAAAAGTTAAGTACAACACACGCTTGTATCCCCACGCACCAGTCTCTTTTTGCCTAAAAAGGCAACATTCAGAATGGGTGGTGAACCTCATTGCTCAACCATTGGGTATTTGTTTATATTATGTACAAGAAAATGTATAAATAAATAAAAATCGTTTTCGGGTGTCCTGCAAGACCAAGGACATCGAAATATTAGTTTTCATAATTACGATTGTTTTTTTTTTTATAATTGACTGAAATTTTTCATAAATTATAATCCATCTGCATATGTTCATGTCCAACACTATGGGATGTTCTTAATAAGGAAGGCAGAGAGAACCTAAACTGACAGACGTCCATAGCATCGGATACATTCATATATTGTATCATGTGAAGGTGATATTAAATTACTTTTTTTTCAAATAACAATAAAGTTACAAAAACAAAGAAAAAAACTGCTTCTTAATATTATTATTATCTTTGTCATTATCAAACTCTTAGTCATACAATATTAAAACATTAAACTAAACGACAGGCCGCAAGCCCTGTATATTCCTAAGATAAATGTAAGTATTCCTAAATCATCTTAGATATCAAATTAATGAAGTAGGAATGCAATAATTATTATCATTTATTTAATCATATCGTGCCTAGTATTTTATTGAACTGAAACAAGGTACCTAAAGATTTTAAAATAAAATGTTGCGTTCCTACCTAGGTGTGGATCCGAAAGTTTAACATTAAATAATACGCCCTTTTGTTCCCGAATGATCCATCGGATTTTGTAATTATGAAGTTTTTGTCTGTCCGCAATCTGTTCCTTGCGGGCTTAAATGGCCTCTATAATAATCATAGATAGAAATCTTAATAGTGGCGGTGCCCCTTCTAATAAAACATCTGATAAGGGGGGTCGAAACGACTACAGACGGTCTAAAAATTTACTGCAAAAATATTGCCACTGGGTAAAAAAATCTTCGCCGCTGTGCCCCAAGAACACGTTGTTATCTTCACTTTCAGAGGTACGAGTCAACCTACATTGGTACCTTTTTTATAACGTCTCACAAAAACCGTAGGCTATTACGCAGATAAAATTATTTTCTTTTGCAAAATTTTAAACTTCGTCTTCTTTTTTGGGACTTCGTGACTTTTGATTGTGACACCACATTTTTTTATTTGATACAAAATTGAAGTTAAGGTATTCTTTAAGGTAATAAATGAAAAATTGATTGAAATGCCGCACGTTCGAGAGAGACATAAGTCAAAATCCGATTTTTGAGTTAATAATGCAGAAATGTTGTGTTTATCAATATTCATTTCATCTCCAATTCTGAGTATAATATCTCTATAAGTGCGAGAGAAACAGTACATGTGTCGTTGTTTCACTGTCATATACATATATTCACTGTAATATTGATAAACACAACATTTCTGCATTATTAACTCAAAAATCGGATTTTTTGGGTTATGTCGTTGTTCTCGCAAACGAGCAATGTATTGAATCTCACTTAGTTATGAGTAAAACTTTATTCATTCCATCTACTTGTCGCAACCATATAAATGCACTATTAATCTATTAATACATTAACCATGTTATTTTTTTATTGTTCCACAGATTAAACTTAATTCTCTGTTTTTTTGTCAATTCCATGTTTACTAGTATCCATTAAAATGAATTACAAAAACTTTCTGTGCCAAATTTTGCCGTAATAATATCGTCCATCAAAAATTCGCAGGATACCCACAACCGCCAAAATCAAACTGCTGAGACGTCGGTTTATCAGTATCTCACGAGATCTGAATTCCAAATGAAAGGAAAGAACACGAGAATGCTGGTGTAGAATAAAGGGGAACAAGGAACGTAGCCAGTTGATATGATATAGAAAGGGGGATATGAACTGGTTAGTAATGAAGAGATAAGGGATGAATTTATTTTCTAAGTCAAACACTGCCACTTTATCGAACGTTGCATTTTATGAATATTTTTTTCCCTCCAATGATTAGCTAAGCTACCCAGGGAAACGAACAGTACCTACCTACCTGGGCTATTTCAACTTTTATAACATGATATTACATACACTCAAAATAGAATTAATATCATCTCTCCTTCTTGGAACTTTTTTTTTTGTTTTAAAGCTATCGAATATAAAAAAATATTAAAAAATTAAAAAAAGAAGCGTTTATAAAAAAATAATGATTGGAAACCACAAAAAAGCGCCGTTTCTCCGCAAAATGACGTTTCGATAAAACTCAGGTAAGGACCAAGAATCATATCATTATAGAACGGAATAATAATCACTGATAAAACACGTCTAAAATTAAACATAAAATTATCAGAGATAATGATGATTGTAACGTAAAATAGCCAATTTAGATCTAGATTTTTTCTTAATGTAAAGCTTTTAAATACTTGGGAAAAATCGTTTGTACCTTCCGTAGATAAACATCGCGGTGGAGAACGACTTATTTATGATATCTTAAATTTCTTTTGATATCGTATTATCGTTTGCTATCAAAGAAGTTTTATAATAATAATCGTCTCACCGCGGGTGGCTGCGAGATTCACCATTAAACTTTTCCTTGAGAGTACTTTTAATAAAGATTACCTAACGATTGAACTGTCTTCCAATCTGTAGTGTCGATAATATCCAATTTAAGTAATATCAGAGTTGAAACTTATTCAGATTATTAGAATTATTATATTTGTGGCTCTTTAAACAGGATCATTCCATTACAACATCGTTTCAGAAATATCGTTAATTACATTTATTTTTGTTTTCTTTCATTTAGATCCAGTTTTCAGCATATCAAATATTAAGTAAGTATATTTAGCTACATTTCAATATATATTTTCCTATGTGTACCTTAATTTCTTCATATACCTCTCCACACGAAAACAGTGTAGCCATCGTTTGCATCATTGGTTGACTTTGTATTTTTATTACTCTATACCAGTCCGGGGAAAACTGTGGCCCGCCGAGTATATCAGTGCGCCCCTCAAGCAATATGTCAGAAAAATAAATGATTTTCATGTTCAAACTTGACCATTTCATTCGTGTGCACTGCAATCGAAAAAGAATATAAATAAAACTGAAACTTCAACTCTGCGCGGACTAGGTTTTCTTTAATAGGTATATCAAAATAAACACAATAAAACTGACATTTTCTCGCTGCGCGGACGTTTATTTAATTTGTCAAATATACGAATAAAAACTGAATAATTCTCCAAAAAAAAATCAAATAAATTGAAAATTTATGGACGATTTTTTTTTAATTGGGAATAACCGATGGATTTTATTTTTCATTTTATGGTTTCTCAGAAAACAAATAATACATAAAATAATGAAAAATATCTTATTAATATTGAAATTTTTAATCAGGTTTATGAAACAATTGAGTATTTCATTTCCGAGGCCCGCCGTTCACTTTGAATTTCTGAATCTGGACCTTTAACCCAAAAGATTACGCACCCCTTTCTATATTGTTGTATTTTGTTTTCCTAGATATTTATTTCTTTATTGTTATTGCTATGTAACGTGTTTCATCCTAACCCATATACGAGGTTACCTAAAAAATACTAGTTACACATGAAAAAAAATTTTCACTGACACTACCTCCAAAAACAAAAAAAATTATTTAAAAGTAACACGAAGGTTACAATCACGATTCAAATAGAAACGTTTTAAAATCATAATTATATTCCAGACATAAAAATTTGATCTCACCTGTACAGATCTTAAATTAAGGTAGAATAATGCTCTCAAAGGATCAGGGCAGGATTGAGCGCGACCCCTGGCGCTGTAGTACAAGGGCCTACTGGTCTTAGAGTGCTGAAAGGCGGGGTGGAGAAGAAGATACTAACAACTCGGGCCGCAATAATTGAATTGCCACAGAATGTTATTTGTGGAAACAAAAGGGAAGACGCGGAAAGTGCCTAATAAATATCGGCTCAATTTCCACCTGGTAATTTCCACAGCCATCCAACTGATATACGCTTCCTTGTCTTCCCATACAGCCAACTATATATGTAAGTACTTACTAGTCCACACTTATCCGTGCCAATTTAAGTCACATATTACGTATTGGAAGTAATGGCATTATTGATCCCATGTCTTAAATACACGTGGAACTTTCCTTTTCATAATAATGTTTTGTGTTATCTGAGGGTTACCAAAGTAGCTCTAAATTTATAAGACTTGATAAATCTTTTAGATAACAAAATGATTTCTTAGTGATAGTTAACAAGAATACACGAAATTTGAACATTATTAAAAACATTTATTGTCGGTCGAGAAAAACAGTTTTTTTCACGACCAGAACCAGAGTATCAGAGTGCAGGTTAGAAGAACTATTCACAAGCACTAGACAGCAAGAAAAGTATATCATATCAAGAAAAGTATTCCAGAAACTAGTCACTTGGAATACAGGTCAACCCTTTCGTTCTATCAAAGGACATTTTATATAATATAGACACGTTATATGAGAACAAAATGCTCTACAAAAATGGTACAGTTTTAACGAATTCTTACAATATCACCAAGAAAGAGCACACACTACGAAGTACATTAAGTGAGAAAGAGATAATACAATAATATACTGTAGACATATTTTCTCTTTTACTCAAGTGCAATCACATTATCTCTCACAACATCTTCACATTATCACGTTATCTTTTTATTTATTTATTTATTTATTTATTTATTTAATATACAGAGACACCAACAGAACACAAACAAAAAAAAAACATGAACAAAAAAATAGAATCTCCAGTGCTCCAATAACAGGTATCTCCCGCATGGCTATTGTGCATAGTTAGGTAGGTACAATCAATAAAATTTTCACAATTATGACTGAGAAAGAGACGAATGTATATTAAGTTATAGCTGTGTGAATAATACAGAATACCTCTGCATGCCTATAAGCGAATATGACCTGACTACTATCTTATTTACTCAAAATAAAAATAACTATCAACAAATCCATATAAGTATATTAGTTATCATATAAATATGCAGCATGGAATGATATATCTGGACGTTCCTTCACAGTTCTAGTAGGATAACTTTTACATTTTTTTTCATCACACAGGATCGCATTTTAACTATGACAATACGTCCAAACACTACAACATCTTGCGTGTAACTAAAGTGCGATAAGAATAAAGTGAGGTATGCGCCTTACTTTTTGTTCACCGAATTTAAAGACTAGTAACGAATCTTTTTTATTTTTATATATCTTTGGTTCTATCCAACAATATCCGCATTTAAAAAGGTATACGAATCCAAAGTTTACACAAATTAACAGAAAATAAGAAATAAAAGCATACTTAACTTTATAATAAACTTATATAACTTATTTCATTTAATTTTGAAAGATAGATAAAACATTCAATTTTAAGGGTTCGTCTGTTAAAAAACTGTACAAGATAAATGTCATACCTAATTTGTATGTATAACCAATTGTAAGACTTGCTTTGAATATTCTCCAATCCAATCCAGTCTTGCAATGAAGCCTTTTAAAGTAGCTAAATGACAGTGCAGTTTTGAAATAGTAATGTAAGGTAGGTAGGTAGATATGTAAGAAAATGATTATGGTTGAAAAGTTTCAGTGTAAGTTAGGGTGAGATCTGCGGAGCAACGTTAGTAGAGAAGACGTGAAAAGACGTTTGTGGAGAAAACTTTAACCCCTGGTCGTATAAATATGTCTGGTTTGGGATTCCCCGCCTACCTGACCCGGAGACACACACAGATTTACACTACCCACTACCTAGCACTTATTGTCTTCGACTGTGTTGCCAAAACTTTAAAATCAATAAAAAACACATATTCAATTCTGTCCCTTACAAAAAGAACTATATAGAAGTCTAAACTATACAATCCACAGCTTATCAACTGAATAATTTGACCACATCACCATATTCTATAATTTACAGAGTTCTAATTCAGTATGTACCTACCTTTTCAATTAGAAAAACAAGTTTTTTCTACTCTTATTTCCTTCGAAATTATTAAATATTCATGACAAACCTATTGTGTTGTTCTAGATTCGAACAAGAAACATGGGTCAGATTTTTATTTAGTCCTAGTTATATATTTGTCTTTTCTAAGACAATTAAAGGCTAACGTCCATACAGGCGCAGCGGACGGATCGGACGGAGCACATAAGACGGATTTTAAAATTCTTTGTATATGAATTCATACAAATGCGTCCACTGTTTGGCATCGGACGGAGCGCGCGCATCTGATAGTCGGAATACCGACGCCGCGGCCGCGCGCATTAGAGGTAAAAATTCGACCGGATCTGTCATTTTTGTATGTTCCTTTTCTACGGTGATCTCACATCGTCTTATTTATGGAAAATTCTCATTTAAAATTTTGTTTTAAACTATATTTTATTACTTTGTATAAAACACGGTATTGAAATTGAAATTGCGACCGGTTTCGGAACTAACCATTTCCTCTGGCAGATTATCAACATTTTCATCATTTTTATTTATTTATTTATTTTAATCTAATTATACTACATATAATTAGTACACTAGCGGGCTTATTGCCTAGTGGCAATTTCTAAATTTCTTCAATTTTTACGTAGTTAGATAGTGAAATTACCTCAATAATATCAAAAATTCGAAAACGGCTGAAACATTTTGAATGAAATTTGGCATTATGATATGTATATCCTAGAAAAGGCTATATAATTTTTACATGCATTTTCATTAAATATTTTAATTGAATAAAATCGTGTAGATATGAGCCGAGCGTGCGATAACCAAGCGGCTAAAAAATCATTCTTATATTCACATTTTCTATGGAAAATTATCAACAAATACAAATGACAGTTGAGTCGGCAATCCGATTGGTGCGCCTCTGTGGACGGACGCACTGCCACAAACAAATCCGTCTAATGCGCTCCGTCCGTTGCGCTTGTATGGACGCTAGCCTTTATTGGAACATAATTATAGCATAATATGGTAAAAGTAAAGCACCTTCACCGAAGGTAATATTTGCAGATATAATTACTGCTGGCTTTAATGTATGGTTTCCTGTAGCTCATGTAGGATCAATGTTTGTGGTTTAAGATTGAATTTGGGATACGAGCAACATTATAATTGAGACGAGCAAGTTCAAAAATTTCGTTGTGGATGAGTATCAAATTAACAAATTATCTATCAGCTATTTGAGTTGCTAGTTATAATTATACGACACATAAAATATAAATATGGATTTTAGGTATTTATATTTCATGGAAAAATTAAGAAATACCTACATATAATTTATCTCAGATAGACAAAAAGTTCAATAGCAACAGAATTGTGATACCAATAATCTGTTTTCAGTTATTATTTATCATTTTGCATACATAATATATTTTATTCAATCCGTGGGTCGGTTTTAAAGCAAGCCGTTTAGTTATTGAAACGTATAAAAATGATTTTTTACGTTTTCATACTTATTCTTCTTCTTTATCATATCGGTCCTGCACCTGATATGCGAGTGATTTAACATTTTCTTATTCCTACTTATTAGGTTGAGAAATTTTGACAAACACTGTATTTGAAATGAACCGAAATGTTCACACATACAAATAATGGCATACGCGACTACTGTTAGGGGCTATTCAAGTAATAATACCGAAGATAACATTTTTATAGAGATTCATAAAAATTGGCTCTTTACTATTCGGTTCCAAACTTAAAATCATCGATAAAACTACATTTTAAACCTATGAATGAATGGGTTTGTACATATGAATTATTGTTCTTACTTTAAATATATCCCCGACATTAATGAAGAATTATATCAGAAAGAAAGTTATGGAAAACTTAAATAAAAATACCGCATATGCTCAAAGATGACAACAATTATTACAATAACTGGCTGAGCAATATACTCATTTACAAAAATTATTGCGTAATTTGTTTTTGGAATTATCTATTTCTAACAGGTCAACTGTAGGACCGGTCTGCCATCTGTGAATTGGATATTCACTTATTTGTTATGCTTTCTCGACGTCTGAGCAACACAGGTGGGCGGATATGGTTTGAGCCATGGATATGGACAAGACTACAGTTTTTTTGACCAGTTGTCGCACGTCAGCGGTACTGTTTATTGACACATTTCGTCCTAGACCAAGTTATGTCTTTTCGAAATAGCCATAATTTACTTATGCTTTATTAATTACGCCGCTTGAAGCTATCAGGCAATAATCTAATTTGCTATACACCTTTAAATTAATATTTCATAACATATCGTATTGTCAAAATATTCGGGAGGAATTGTTGTGTGACCGCAGGGTGAAGTGTGTTCAGACTTGCTAAGTGGACGAACCATCATCTCCACCAGACCACCAGAGACCGGAGATACGAGATCTGTGCCTGCGAAGATTGGAGAATCGTCACAGGTAAGTGGCTGTCTCATATTCGCAGATGGATTTACAGGCTTTCTTTGGTTGACTTGTTGACACATAATATACATAATTCCAACCCCAACAAACTGAGCGGGAAGTTACGCCCCCGCTTATTCAATAACAATATTCTTGTATTGGACTAAGCAACACTATTTTTACCGTAGTCGAGGCAAAACTATGCTAGCTTCTGCTTTTTTAAGGTTATGTATAAAAATATTCGAGCCACCTCCATTGAGGACCTTTTTTGGTGGTTATCACGAAATCATTCTTCAAAACCCTAAGAAAACAATACAAAAATAACGTTTATTAACGAATAAAACATCAATTTCTTTAACCTTCGTCGTTCGAAATAGGTATGTACGTTCAGCAAGACTCTAAAATAGTCGAATTCAGAATATTGCGTCGTCAAAATCACTTTTTATATTAAAAAAAGATTAAAGAAAGAGTATTATTCACAAACACCTGATACCAATTTTCTTTCCTCTCCCTTTCCTCATCCTTATTATTTTATTATTAATTAACTATAATTATCTTAAGGGGGCGACTGCTGCCAATAACTAATGTTACTAACGAAATAGTTTTGAATATTTTAATTGGTATACCCACAGACAGGCTATGTCTTGTGGGATTTTTGTGTGTACGGTTGATTTATTATAATTGATATTATGTTTATGTATATTGTATGTTAACCGTGTACCAAATCTTAAATAAATAACCATACCATAGGTACCATCACGCCATTTCCCTATTTGAGGTAGGCAGAGAGAACCGAACGCCAGACTCCTCTCTCTTGACACACATACCTCGCTTCATTCACGTCCATACATCGTCTCATACACGCTCTTCTATTATTCTTACTTCTAACATCACCATCTTTCAAAATCCCATTTATGTGATCGTGCCAACTTTTCCTTGGCCGACCTCTACTTTTCGTTCCTCTTTTATCAGCCTTATACACTTTTTTTGTCAGACGGTCATCACTCATTCTTTCTATGTGGCCGAACCACCTTAGGGCATTTATTTTAATCTTACTTACGATATTTCTTTCAATCATACATTCTCGTCTAATATCCTCATTTCTTATTAAATAAATAAATAAATAAATAAATAAATAAATAAATAAATAAATAAACAAATAAACAAACAAACAAACAAACAAACAAACAAACAAACAAACAAACAAACAAACAAACAAACAAACAAACAAACAAACAAACAAACAAACAAACAAACAAACAAACAAACAAACAAACAAACAAACAAACAAACAAACAAACAAACAAACAAACAAACAAATAAATAAATAAATAAATTAATTAATTAATTAATTAATTAATTAATTAATTAATTAATTAATAAATAAATAAATAAATAAATAAATAAATAAATAAATAAATAAATAAATTAATTAATTAATTAATTAATTAATTAATTAATTAATTAATTAATTAATTAATTAATTAATTAATTAATTAATTAATTAATTAATTAATTAATAAATAAATAAATAAATATATAAATAAATAAATAAATAAATAAGTAAATAAATAGATAAATAAATAAAAAAATAAATGAATAAATAAATAAATAAAAGAATAAATTAATTAATGAATAAAGAAATAAATAAATTAATTAATTAATTAATAAAATAATAAAATAAACAATAGGTCATAATAGAGATTGCGTTGTGTTTGTATAATGTTATGTTTTTTCTTTATTTTTGGTAAATTTTATGAAAGTATAGTAAAAGTCGTAAATTATATTTTGGTTCGATACAACTAACTAAGTATATGTATATCTAGTATTTACTCATCGGTCATCACATTTAATTACGCCTCCGTGAAATCCAGCGGCCATAAATCGTCAGGCTATAATTTATATATCGGCATTTTCAGCGTCCTCGATAGATTTCAATTAGCTAAGGTGCTGAAAGGAAACGTTTACTGCGTCGTACATCACCCCTAACGTGTGACCTATACGATATACACAAACTACACAATCCACACCCAGACTACCACCCACCTCACTGTACTTTCTTGACAGATTAAATTTGACGGTACAGTCGCACCCCTACAACTGCTGAACTCAATTACCAACCCGTCTTGTACATAACTTTGGAATATAATACAATGAAAGTAATAAAAAAACGATTCCAGTTATTCGCCTGTAATCTATGCAATATGTATGACATACGTGCCAAACGCTTTTAAGGAGATTTGATGGATCCATTCATCAGATCTTGGCCAAATTCAAATGGGACTAATCGTGAGATACATCTTTTCTAATGAAAAATGTATCAAAATCGGTCACGTTGCAAAAATTATCGCTGAACATGTATTGCAACCTTTAAAAAATATTCCATTTACATACACATTGTTACAAGTAGATAAACAAGCCTAAAATTAAATAATATTTCTGTCGCAGTTCAGGAGTGACATATGTGCGAGAACACTGTCACTTCATGTTTAAAGACTGTTGCTTTCATTGTTTACAAAAAAAAACTACTCCTCAATAGATGGCGTTACAAAAAGGCTTCTTCGTTACTTTATAGATGGCAATAGTGAAAATATCCTATTTTTAAACGATCTATTTCTCATTATTAAAATATAAAGAACTTTCAAAATTGCATTGAACTCAATAAGAAACTTTCAACGGAACTCAATAAGAAGGCATAATTGGCGAACGTGAAGTGATGACGTAAACCAGCCGATGACAGGTCGTAAGCCATGTAGGTACCTTGAGTTCCTGGTTCTACTATAATATTCCATCTTCGTCTCTTTTGAGATGTTAAAAATTGTCAAAAATAAAATTCACATCAAAATGATAACCCCCATTTTTGTACATAGTCATTGTAATATTATTATGATGATCTATGGTCGTGAAAATTTAGAGTCAATAATTTAAAATATGAGAATTTATAAAGTTCGCATATCAAAGTATATATAACATATTTCTTTTTTTGACCTTCGCCTTTTGGCGTTCTTGGTCATGTATAACATATAAATAAATATGACGATTTTGAAGAAAAAAAATGGTTGTACATGCTATAAGTGTTTTTTTTTTTGGTGTCTCTACTCTTTGTCTCCCTATATAATTAGATATTTACACAAAAAAAATTACTTGAAAAACAACTTCTTAAAATTAGAAACAATACAGAAGTTTTTGTTTATTTTGGAGGCCTTCAAAAACGCACCATTATGCATTGCTACAGATTTCTGTATAGTGTGACGTCATAGATTCATTAAATTCTCTGCAGTCATTCTGTGTGTTAGTATTTTTACGCACATTTAAAATTGTATTCAGAAGAGGTTTTTAATTACGCATTAATGTTATTATTGATGACGTATTAGAAAAAAATATAATTTTATTATTTATTTTTGTGACAGTTTGAAATCGTTGTCGAAAGCTGATGTAGGTTCAGAATACGCGTGCATTCCTCCATAATTAATTAGAAACACTTAACAAATTATAAAACCATGATAATAATTCTAAGAATAAAACATAATTTTTCGTACTTTGAAGCTTAAATATTTCAGATTCACGAATTTCAACAATTAAAAAGTCTAAATAAATTGATGCTATATACCATCATGGCTTTTGACAGGTTATAACAGTCATTTTACACATATCCTTACTCTGAGATATTTAAAATTATACAATGAATGATAATTTTCAATCCACCAACACCAATTCACTGAATGTTATTAACGAAATATGCGTCGTATAAAATAAAAGTACGGTATTTGTATACAAAATTGAGGACAACGGACACTATGGCGTTATATTTGCTGCGACCAATCATGGGACGATGGGACGCTTAAAATTTGAAGTAGGTAGTCCCAAATATTTTTAAAACTAAATTTAGTCCAAATTAAAAAAATATTTATTTTGAGTATTGTTGATAGTTCCAATGAATTCAGGATATTTTACGTTATTTATTTATTTATTTATTTATGTTAAAGTTGGACAAAAAACAGCGTTAAGACATAGTACAATACAATAGTAACATCAAGTATTAAGGCCTATTACATTTTGTCGTTATGATTGACATAAAAAAATACAAGTTTGCAAAAAAAAAAAATAAAAAAATAAAATATGATCATAGGTTGGTATGTAGGTAAGAGCAACATTTCAAGTTAACAATGATTTAAAACATAATATTGAACTAAAAGGAAAAGAGAATAAATGCCGTCAAGGTTTCCTATAATAAGTGGTTATTGATCTTCTTTTGTATGGAGTATTTGAATGTTGTGGAGCTGAGGTGGAAGATGTCAAACTCTTGAAATCTGTTATTGTATGTATCGCACATTCTATGAATAGTCATGTTTTGTGCGTAATTGGTGCGGTGAATTGGAAGGTGGAATAAATGTGTATGTCTAGTTCTGCGAGTAGGAATATTAAATGAAATGGTATTGAGTATTGAGGGGCAGTCGATATTATTATTTATAATGTTGTACAGAAGCATCATATCATTTACTGTGCGTCTATTCTCGAGACTGTCGATATTATAATAGGTTCTCGCGCAGTCGTAGCTGGGGAACTCGAGGTATGCTTTACGGTTTAAGTATTTAATGAACAATCTTTGTATTCTTTCAATGCGTTGTTTGTATGTTGTGTATCTTGGGGACCAGATTGGGGATGCGTATTCGAGTATTGGTCGAACCATGGTATAATGTATAGTTTTTAATGTATTTATGTTCTTGAAAGATTTGCAGGTTCTGAATATGAATCCAAGAGTTCTATAAGCCTTGTCTATCATTTTATCTATATGGTTGCTGAATGTAAGGCTCCCATCCATGATTATACCGAGGTCTCTTACAGTTTCGCAAGGTGTTATGTGTAAAGGTTAGTTTGTAACATTTGTCTGCATTAATAGTCAATTTGTTTGTCAGGCAGTAGTCCGTAAGTCTGTCAAGATCAGCTTGCATATTGAGGCAGTCGTTGTGATTCCTGATTATAGAAGATATTTTCATGTCTGCGAATAATTCGTATTGTGTGTGTAATAAGCAGTTACCGATGTCAAAGATATATATATTGAAAAGAAGTGGTCCAAGGTGGGATCCTTGCGGTACACCTGAGGGAACGGCTAGAAATTTTGATTTGTGTCCGCCGACAACAACTGATTGGTGGCGATTTGTTATATAAGATCTAAACCAGCGGTGAAGATCACCGTGTATGCCCAAACTGTATAGTTTGTTAAGGAGGATGTTGTGATTAACTCTGTCGAAGGCCTTAGAATAGTCAGTGTATATAGTATCTGTTTGTTGTCTGTTGTGTGTGTTAGTGAGTATTCGATGAGTGAAGGAAATTAGATTGGATGTTACAGATCTATTGCGTAAGAAACCATGTTGGTTTTCGCTTAGCAGGGGCTTGATTTGATAATAAATTTGGTCGTATATTATTCGCTCGAAAATTTTACTGAGAACGGAAAGAATTGATATGGGCCTATAGTTTTTTATGTCAGATTTGGAACCAGATTTGTGAATGGGAGTTATAAATGCTTCCTTCCACTTGCTCGGAAAGTGACCTTCAGAAAGAGAGCGATTAAAAAGTATTGATAGAGGAGTGGAGAGGTTATGAGCACAATTCTTTATGTATAAGGGGTGTACCATATCACTGCCTGCTCCTTTGTTGACATCAACGTTTTTTAGATATTTAAGGACAACGTCATTGGTTATATTACATTTACTGATTGATCTTGGCGAGTCTGCGAGTTGAGAGTTGAATTGGTCTGTTAGCATGGGATTGGAAGAATCGCGATCATACGAAGATGAAAAATGATAAAAAAAAAAAATCGTGCGACGAGTTTTAATGAAGTTCCAGAAGCATTTAGGGTTTGTTGGTAAGTTGGATTCGATAGATTTAATATACTCTTCGTAGCACTTATTAGCCGTTGCTTTTTGGCGGCATCTAAGTTGGGAGAAAATTACATAGTCTGCTGGGTTTTTGTTTTTAATATACTTATGGTGAAACTTCATTTTTTCTTTACTTATTTTTATTAACGCTGGGCTGTACCAATGGGGAAAGTTAGCGTTGTTCTTTATTTGTCTAGTAGGAATGAATAGGTCCATAGTATTATAAATAACACTATAGAAATCAGAAACAGCATTGTCTAGCGAATGATCGCTGAGAGCGTTCTTCCAATCTGTTGCTGCTAGACATGTATTAATGGATGCGTAATCACCTTTCCTAAACAAAGTAATTGAGCGAGCTGGTTTGTTAAGTGATTTATAAGTTTGTGTGGTAAGAGTGAATTCAACGGCTGGGTGATGAGAATCTTCAGGTACATAAGGATGTTCGCTACGAGTGACCTGGGATAACGTCGGAAAGTTGCATAAGACTAGATCAAGGGTGCGCCCAAGTGCGTTTGGAATGCCGTTGAATTGATAGAGATTAAGCAGCGACATGGTATCAAGAAAGTGACCGCTAGTTGGGGCAGAAAAGTTGTTGGGACTGAAATGATCATTATTGCCAGATGCGTGCCATTGGATATCGGACATATTAAAATCCCCTAAGATAACGAAGTAATCATTTGGGTTCATTTCAAATAGACGGATTAATAAATTGATGAAGCTTTCCATATGATGGGCGTACGAAGGTCCTTTTGGTATATATACGCATGCGACGTTAAGTTTTAGTGAGAAGTTATTTAATGGTATGGAAATGAAGATGCATTCGGCTTCACAGGTCCACTCCGGTTGTGGCTGTGCATTAAGTTCAGAGAGAGTGGCCAGGAGTACACCACCTCCGCGTGATGCGCGATCTGATCTCCAGGTGTCGTACCTCTCATCCAGAAGTTCGCTGGATGCGATATCTTGGTCGAGCCACGATTCGGTTATGGCGAGAACAGAGAAGTTATTATTGGTAGCATTGAGATAAAATGTTTCAGTTTTGGTGCGAAGTCCCCTGGTGTTTTGTAAATAGAAGCTAAGAGCCATTGAGTTCTGAGTTGTTAATATGGAAAATACAAAAAATAACAGAATGCTTGGGTGTAAAGTTTGGGGTAGAGTAATAATACATTAAAAGAGTTATGCCGTAGAGCTGATAATATATATTTTGTCGAGTGGGGAATATGATGATAATGAGTAGTATTGCAGTAGGCATATATGTACATAGGCATAAGATGTGAATATGAAAATATGTTTATATGCAAGAGAAGTAGTAAGTGCTGAGCTTTACGCCAAGTAATATATATGTGATATTGTAATTGATTGAGTATATATATATATATATATATATATATATATATATATATATATATATATATATATATATATATATATATATATATATATATATATATATATATATATATATATATATATATATATATATATATATATATATATATATATATATATATATATATATATATATATATATATATATATATATATATATATATATATATATATGTATATGTATTGAAAGTACAGTAAAGAAATAGAAGCTGCTAGAAAATAATCAAATCGTGGTAAAGATAATAAGTCGTGATGCAATAAGTTTGATATGTCATTCATGCGTAAATTTGTGAAAATTATATTTAAAACCAAAATTATATATTCCAGTGACAATAGCATAGAAGCAGAAGATAGTGAAATTAACTTGACAGCGATAAGAAGACACAGCGAGAAAGATATTAACACATGATAAAGTGAAATGATTTTGGGTGGTGATAAGTTTTTGCACAGAATAGGAACATAAGCGGTGCAAATTTTTAAATTGTTATATAATAGAGGGTTTAGATAAAAATAAAAATACTGCAACTTAGAGTGACATATCTTGTGATATGTCATATGAGGTAAGCCTACAGATTCCGTAAATTGAGCATAGCGACACTTTTTATATGAATGGCTGGTGAATCGTCGTTCTTCCTCATATAGATGCGGCCTCCGCGTGTCCAAACATAGCGAAACCCCTGGGATTTGGAGAAGGCTCGGGTTGTGGTCAGCAGTTGCCTGTTTTCGCGAGTAAGTTGTTCGTTAACATAAAGGGGTACAGGAACCCCGGGTATGTGAATATCGATAGAAGACAGACCTCTTCTCTTTCTGACAGCTGAGAGGATGTCGTCCTTCAAATTTCTGCGGAAGAGTCTGGCCACTATAGTTTTTGGACGTCCAGCAACAGGTGATATAGGGCTGACGCGGGATACAAAATCAATGTCTGTAGGTAGTAGTTGAATGCCAACAAATTTGCCCAATGAACAGAGGATATCAGGAAGACACTCGTCCTTTCTCTCGGGGAGTCCAGTTATCTCCAAATTATTTAGCCGAAGTTGCTGATCTTGATATTGGATAGTGTTTTTTAATCCAGTGATTTCGTATACTATTTTTTCATTATTTTGAGTTTTAAAGTTTTCCACGTCTTTTTTTAAATTATTGAAATCAATAAGGGTGTTTTCTAATTCAATCACTTTGTTGTTATATTTCGTCTCAAGTTCGTCATATTTTTTTGTCAAGAATGCTAGCGAAGTAAGAATTTCCTGGTTTTGTGAGAGTATTTTATTATGTTTACCTTCGATTAGGGTCACAATATTCTCATGAAATTTATTTAATTCTTTTTTAATTGAATCAGACAGTGGTTCTTGAGAGACTTCCTTAGTGACATTGATACCGGAAGCAGCCCCATCCGCAGATATATCAGTCTTTTTAGGACTAACATTTTTGCACCCTAGACACTTCCACTTAAGTTTGTTCATTCTTAGCATTTGCTTAAAATTGTTTTCACTAAGTCCCACACATAAATGATGAAACTTGTTTTGGCATTTCGAACAAATTATTGCATCATCACTCTTTATGTCTTTAACGCAGGTAAAGCAAATCATGTTAAGATGCAACAGTAATATATGAAATATATAAATACCAGTATATTTTGCTCCTGAATAGCGGCAATCTATGTGCATACACTTGAATCTAGAACTACTTGTAAATTTGCATTACTCCTTAGTAGCGGCAATTTGAGGTGCACCTTCAATTGACAATTAAGAAACCATGTAGGTAGCACCTTTCGTAAGATTGTTATACACTAAGTTATTTTAATAATTGTGCACTTTGGAGTAACGTTGTCGCAAGGTTTTATGTTGAATTTGATACGGCGGATCTAATGGTGGTATTAGTTTCCCGTTTAATGCTATGATAGGTGCAGCATATGCCGTATTATCATATGATATTGATTTTCGTTAATAACTTTTTTATTCCGAGCCTCATTTAAACATCACTTGTAAATTATAAAAGAGCACCAAAAGTTACACCGGATCACACTCAGCACTCACTATTTTGCACTAGATAAACGTTTAAATATAATTATTTATAAGGAGACAAAAAACTGTCAACTGACAGACACCCAACCTTATAAGTAAGTTATAAACTAGGTATATTTTTGATTAAATTCCCCATACGTCAAAAGGGCCCAATTTTTAATTTATTTTTTACAACCTCTCAAAGGTATGACAAATTATCGAGAAAGCATACCTACTATGAGATTCGCCTATTTGTGTATGGCGTACATACTTTCAAATTATATGTGATTTTGTATGTATGGCGAATGGCAATGATGTACCTACTATTAAAACAATTGTTATCTGTATAATGTAAAGTCCAAATAATAAGTTTGATCAACATCATACTAAGTTATCGAGGTGTGTTTATGAGGCGTGGTGCACATTGTGTGTCATCTACACAGCCCGAAATATTCATATAATTTGTGAAAAATGGATGGACTAATTTTATTTTTTTTTCTTTTTCACACCATTTAAAAAATCATCCAAAAAAATAGATAACTGCTCCCAAACTAGGTATACCTGCTCTAGGGCTAGCAGTGTACATATTATTATAATATTTCACAGGAGACCAGGGCCGGATAAACATGTTTTTGCGCCCAGAGCAATATATTTCAAACCGCCCCCCCCCCCCCCTTCCTTCTCAAATGTTTGGAATTTCAATATTATATTATGCAGTATATTATGCAATATTATACAGTAAAAATCAATATATCAATATAAACCAAAGAACAAAAATAAATTATAATTCTACCTATTCCTATTCATGTATGTAATGTATCCTGAGAAGTAGGCATTTTAAACTAAAACCTGAGGTCTTACAATTTTTAAAATATTGGATCATCACATAAACCGTTCAAAGTTAAATATAATTTAAAAGTCCTTTTAACTATCTCAAGTATTATGTAAATAAACTAAACTTAATAACTAATGTTAACACTAAAAATATCATAAAAACTATTTTTAATTAAAAAAAACTCAATATAATTATCAAATTCCAGTAAAAATTTAAAATCACACCAAACTTAAAATAAAAAAAACAAATCGCGATTCTAATTAACACAAAACACTAAATAAGTTCTTGGTATAATAAATACCTACATAAATTAATATTAATAAAACGAGGTATGCCAATGAATTTTACACAAAACAGCACACGAAAACTCCCATTGATTTCGATACACTTTGCCGACTAGTATTCCATCTAGTTATAGGTATATATTAAAATCTATGGTCTATACTAGACTCGTAAAAAATATGGACACGTGTTAACATTTGACATCAGACAGAAGAGAGAGATAGAAACAATAATATATGAATAATTGAAAGAGTCAGGTGACGAGTCGGCGACCGAGATCGAGAAAATAAGTAAGTATGTCGCTAAAGTCGAAAGGGAAAACTTCACTGAAATTATCATAACATTTCTAAAGAACTTCGTTTCCCTTTTTTAGAAAACCTTGCTATTAGTTGCTGACAGGTTCCGCTTATTGAAACGGCTTATGTAGTTTCATTAACAAGCAATAAGAGTTCTTAGTATAATGTATAATTAAAGTTACTGTGGCGTGTAGCATCTGGAATGTTTTCAAACACGCCGCTATCATCTCATATGAAATTCATTATCAAGCGCCCGGGCGATTTCAGATAGGGGGGCGCTGGCTTCATTATGTAGATAATTTAACACTTTAGCAAGTAAATTATTAGAATGATTATTTTGTGTGTGTGTGTGTGTGTGTGTGTGTGTGTGTGTGTGTGTGTGTGTGTGTGTGTGTGTGTGAATCGACTATATATGTTTACGAATAACACGGTAATAGACGGACAAGATATTAACACCGCAGAATTTTATCATACACACCATCACGCCGTGTCCCTTTCGGGGAAGGCAGAGAGAACCGAGTGCCATACCTGGGGAATTTTTGATTTATATAATTAACATTTTAGGATTTTAAGCGCCCTTTTTAGACAAGCGCCCTGATTTCTTGTTCCGGGTTGTTCTATGATTTATCCGGCCCTGCAGGAGACATATAGATAGTACCTATTTGCATTTTTAAAAAGTATCTAAACAATATAAACATAACTATTGTACACAGATTAAAAAATGGAATTGGGGTCATCATGATATGAATATACAAACATAATATTGTGTATGTACGTATCTTGTCATTTTTATTTTATTTTAATTATTAAAGGTATTACTTACCTATGTATAAATAATTAATACATCTATTTTCTAAATACTACAGGTAAATCATCGTTATTTTCCATATCTCGCAGATGCGGTGTTATTAATACATTAACGAAATTCATTAAAAACGTATTAAAAATTAATAAGATACTATGTACAGGCAGACAAACATGAAAATGTATATTTGTAATATGTAGTACCTGACGTTGAAGTTTTACTGTATCTGCTTCGCCATGCAAGGTAAAATATAATCTTTTAAACGTGAGGCCAAAGAAAGTTGAAGGAAAGAATTAAGTTAATCGTCGACACAAGAAACCCTGATTGGCCATTCGATGAATTGAAAGGGTAATAATATTTAGAAACAGGAAAGTTAATATTTAGTAGAACCGGCAAATCATTTAATTGCTGAAACTATATTTGTTCATTCATAATGATTAGTATTTTAGATGAGTTGGTGGCAGAGCGGGCATCGCAATGGCTTAGTAAACCGATGATAGTGAGTTCGAACTCAACCATAGCTGCCTCTACTGATTTCGTTCGCCTATAGCACATGTATTTGTGTTTATTTTAGGGAATTTATGATGATTTATATGCACTTTTCACAAGCATATATTTGTTCTTCACATAAAAAAATATAATGATTTCACATTGAAAAAAAAATGCTTCATCAAATTGATAAAATTCCATATTTTGCTCTATATTGCACAACAATTTTCAAAATTAACTAGGTTTCTCAAAACTAGGTATATAAACTAGGTTATATAATATACAAGGTTATGATATCGTATTATAAAAATCTTTTTTTTTTCAAGAAACTATGTTGTTAATCTTTGAAAGTTATATAAATCAAATATAAATAAATTGACAAGAATGTCAGTATGGATATATCGTTATTGAGACTAAATTGGAGTAAATTTAAATTCTAAATAGGGATATCATTTCAAAATATATAAATAGTCAATTATAAATATTTTTTAGAAGCAAATAAAAGAACCGAAAAAAACATGCAATACGCCTTTTTGCTCTATTCTCACTATAAATTTAAAAAATATATATGTAAAATTTAACATTGTGCGGAATTTTTTTAATTTAAGTTATCAAAATAAACATACAAAAACTGATATTTTCTCGATTCGCGTACTGTTTAGTTTAGTTTTCCGAAAAATAAACAAATAAAAATTGAAAATTTCTGAATGTTTGGTATTTTTTTATTTCATTTATACAAAAAAGATTAAAGAAAACTGTCATTTTCTCGCTGCACGGATCTTGTTTGATTTGATTTATCGAAATAAACAAAAGAAAACTGAAATTTTTTTATTTACACGGATGTTTTTTATTGAGAATCATCAATGTAAAAATTTTATATTTTTTCACTCTGCAGTAATCTTTTCCGTTTTATAAAAAAAAATATACCTTGTATTTATTTCTATAGACAATAACATCTTAATAGAGACGGAGTTGGGATATCATAGAAGAACCAGGAACTCAGACACCTACAGAGCTTACGACCTGTCATCGGCTGGTTTACGTGATCACTTTATGCGCTTACGCAACGTTCACCAATTATGCCTTTATTGAGTTCCCTTATCAATGTAATTTTTGAAAGTTTAATATTTGAATAAATGAAAACATTTCAACTGAATAATACGAAATTATACTATTGCCATCTATGAAGTAACGAAGAAACCATTTTTAGTAACGCCATATATTGAGAAACTAGTTTATTTGTAAACAATGAAAGCAACAGTCCTTATAAATGAGGCGACGGTGTCTCGCACATATGTCACCCCTGTACTTCGACATGAATATTATTTCATTTTTGGCTTGTTTACCTACTTGTACCAATGTGTATGTAAATCGAATTTATTTCTTAATTGCATGTACGCAAACATTGGATTTTTTTCCCTGTCTGGAGTCAAATAATATTTTTATTGACAATAACATCTCAATAGAGACGTAAACCAGCCGATGACAGGTAGTAAGCCCTGTAGGTGCCTGAGTTCCTGGTTCTTCAATATCCCAACTTCGTCTCTATTGAGATGTTATTGTCAATAAAAATATCATTTATGTAACTCCTGACGGAAAAAAATCCAATGTTTGCGTATATGCAATTAAAAAATATTTTCGATATTTATTCCTCTGTTTGTTAAATTTCACAAGTGTTATAGGGATGTTAGTATTTTACATGTGCGGCCAACCGTTCACTTTGAATTTCCGAATCTGGCTCTTTGGTCCTAAAATTTGATCAGCCCTGCTCTAGACTTAAATATGATCAAAATGGTTCTGTCCAAATAGATCCTTATAAAACTACGCATCATTTTTTTGTAACAAATTTTAAATTTCATCTGCCAAAATAAATATAAATACATAAATTTTGTCAAAAAATCCTTGGATAACTTCGCAGGTATTATAGATATTTGTGTATTCAAAGATACCTATTAAAAGTTTCCTTTGAAATTAATACCTTTATGAAAAAATCTCAAATATATCCAATAATAATATTAAACTACATTTTTTTCGCTGCGTACTTCGTGATCATAATATAAGATATATTTAAACGAAAATGCAAAAAGTATATTTTAATGGGCAGGTTTCTTTTGGCAAGGCCACGCCAATCAGAAAACTTTTCAAAGAATAATAAATTTTGGATATGTACATACATACATATTATGTTCCAGACAAATTTGTACATCTTCTCATAACTTTTCAAAGGTGATTACAACTTTGATTTTGGATTTATTATGTTCAATTTTTTTTTGAAAATATGATCCCATGAGAACCGGGTTATCGAAAATACAAAAGGCAAAATAACATATCTCAATGTTCAGCACTGAGGTTCACTATCCATTCTGAATGATAGCTTTTTAGGTGAGAGGAGTCTAATGTGTGGACATAAGCCCGCACACGTGTCGCTGGTTACCCCGCATTGCGAGATAATATGGCGTGATGGTATGTTTGTATTATAATTAGGTACCGCCGACCTCCGCGGTAAATTGGTTAGTCGTATGAATTCAGTGATAGCATCCCGGGTTCGATTGCCAGCACATGAGAAATTTGTAGTTTGTTGTTCTGGCCAATATAGGTTCTTTCTTATTCCAATTAGTGCAAGTTGATATTTTATAACGCTGAAATAGGACCGTAAATCTAAAATCTACAATTTTAGTATGTTCCTATTTTAGTTACAATAGTTACTGAATAGGGGGTAGTATTTTATGTAACTATTCTATCATAAAATAGTACATAGTAATAAATATGTTTTTGTTATTACAAAAACTACTTTATAACTCAATTTGTAATGTCAAACTGATGCATATTTTAATATTTGGCTAAAACACTTCTAAAAATACTCGTGAAAATAGTAGGTACTGAATACATAAGCCGTATATTGACTAATACGTATATACCCACCACGTTAAGGAACTTTGCCATTTTCCATGGAAAAAATACATATCTTGGGAAGTCTTCATATGAAATTTGAGTGATAGTTTCCCTTCTAGCTCGGCGAACAGGCAATTCACTTTGAAGTTACCCGAAGCGGCCCGCCCCGGGCATCCACAGACAGCATTTAACTTTGTTGGTCTTCTTCTTCTCCTCCGCAATATTTCTATGGCGACAAACTCCCGTCTACCTACCCTCTTCAGGAACCTACCCATAATGCTATTTATGTCTCCGACAATTTTTCATCTCCATCCCCGGCTATTTATTTTCCTAGCAATTTAATATTGAAATAACGAAACGATGCTGGAAACATAGATGCATTTAATAAATAAAAACACAGAAGAATATTATGTAAGAACATTAATTAATTATTTCATTATTTATTTCATATGCACATAGGTATTATTTCATCATCATCGTAAATTCGCTCGTTTTACTCAATCTCAACACTCGTTCACAGTAAACCTTAAATTTACAAGAACAAGTCGCTTCTCGAACTCTTTTACTAACACAGCAGCCTGGCTGTGGAACGATCTTCCGAATTCTGTGTTTCACCATTTTCCTGAGCAGATTGCAAAACCTCCCCAAAGCTACGTAGTGCGCTTCTTCGTAAGAGTATAATAGACCCAAATCCTAAAAGCTGGTGTCCTCTACGTAGCGATGTTCAAAAAAAACTCGTGTGGGCCTTGGCTGAATCTAGCAATCTCTTCAATGCTTGCCTTTCTGCTCTTGCCTTGGTTTTTCAACACGTAGGTACATACCTACATGCTGTTTTCATATTCTGAGTAAGAAAAACAGACTGACCTCAATACTATCCTATCCTGACATGCATACTTACATGTTTTATAAGGAAAAAAAAAACATCTTAAAATATTTATTAATTTGTGTTTAAGTTTTGTATGTAATCTTCAATTATACATATTCATACTATCGCCATCGACAGTTAGATCTCATGTGTTACATGCAACTAGTTATACATATAATTCTTCTGTACGTGTGTATGTCACTGAACTCCCCCTAAACGGCTAGACCAATTGAAGATTTTTTTGTATTGGAGTGGGTTCCTGGATAGTTTAGGATCACAATTTCAATCAAAAAATTGAATAGTGAAAATAACAAATTAATATAAAAAATTAAAATGTCAAAAAGTAAGCCTGGTGTTGTACAAACAGTATAGCTTTTGAGATATACAATAAAATGAGAATAAGGATTTTCATTAATAATTATTCTGCACGCGTGTATTTCACTGAACTCATTAACGGCTGGACTGATTTTGACGATTTCAATTATCATTTTCTGGCGTCCCATAAGAGAGCCGGGTAGTCTAAAATACGACACGCAACAATAATACCTACATATTTCACCCACCCTTTTTGCTTTGCTTGTTTGCTTTTTTGGGTGAGGCAAGACTGATGTGTGGGTATACACACAGATGTCTTGATTCCTCTTATAATTCCTCTTATATTCCCCTTGATGCGTGGTGGCGGAGTAGTTAGCGCGCTGGGCTAGTAACCAGTGGTCGTGAGTTCGAATCCTGCCACGACCGATTTTGTTTACCTATAACACAAGCATTTATGCTTAGTTTAGGGAATGTATGTGGATGTTTATGTACTTGTCATAAGGACACATTCATTCTTAAAAAAAAAGGTAATGTACATCCGCAAACCTGTCGCTGGTTACTCCACACTGTGGGGATATACCATGATGATGTGTGGCTATTTTAATGTTTGTTGAACCAGCTAATTACACGGTGTGATAATAACGAACTACTATAGTTTCCTAAATAAAAAAAGATAAATATGTCCTTGAAACAAGTATGTACGTATCCATCCTCATACATTGAAAAATCAAAAAGTTTTGGTCGAGGCAGAATTCCAACTCGCTTCCATTAGATTACTAATCTAGAGCGCCTTTAGTTCTGCCACCGATTGACCTATTAGATTAAATTTTGATTTCCATAATTTTATAAATTTTATTATGTAAGTTGGAAGAGAAATGATACAGTGAAGTATGCAGGTATGAAGGTACTTATTTGTCTCAATGGTATCACAAAGCAGCGACGGAGGTTGAATTACCCCAATCCAATTTGAAAGTTTGTAACCAATAATTTGGATAAATGCTAATTGCTTCCTCTCCAGATTCTCTCTCTGTAGGTAAACAGGTTTGTGACATTAAAGCAAGACGGAAGAACGGAGAAAGACCGTCCCGTCCCGCTCGGATGCCACTATACTTTTTAAACAAGTTTTCCGCTACTGTCGTGAAAGCTGCCTAGCCCCGAGGGCAATTTTTCAAATTGCCCCATCCTTTAGCGACTCCCACACTGCCCTCCCTTCGCTCTTCCTCGTCTACCTCACCGTTCCTTCCTCTTCTACCTTCCGAGCAGTCCCACTTTTGATGGATACAAAAATCATGGCACATTTAAGAGAAAAAATATTAAGCTTGACAAATAGAAGTAAACCCCGATTTCACCGATAAAAACATCTTTAGGTTAGTTATACCAAAGGCGTATATTTTTCGTGAACAGACAGAATCAAAACATCTATGTTTACCCATATCACGGATAAAGTTATCTTATGGAGTTCTATAACATCTTAATATATTATACAACTCCATAAGATAATTATTTCCATGATATGGGTAAACATGGTTTTAATCAGACTTGCGTCTCAGTTTATAATGAAGATCTCATATATTGACTCAAATTGAAAAAACTACCTTATTAATTAATTAAATATTAGTACCTACATATATAGAAGAGATTTGAACTGAATTTGCCTACATGATTAAAAATAATCAGCAATTAGTTTTTAACCACATAATATAATTACATATGTTTCCACGAAGGTCTACACCGAATTCCCCATGAAATCCGTAGGAAAGTAAAAATGTGACCAGTTATAATTCTTATATAGGAATAGCTAGCGACTGCCAGGCATACGTCATAGTATAAGGCAGTAGCGGAATTACTTATAGAAGCCGAAAATCTTGGCTTGCTTATAAATATCATATTGAGAAATTCAATATCTAATTTTTTTTATTTATTTTATTGCAACCATACTACAATATTGAAAATTTAACCGTATAAAGATACGATGCTTTACGGGGCCACAAATGTAAATATTATTTTGGAATGTGATTTTTAAAATATTTTTTGTGGACACTGAATTGAACAACGATGCTTAAAAAACATTTAATTTTCGACATTTTCCCAATTTTCTTTCAGGGTTTGCCTATTCCGAAGCTTTTAGGCTCGCCCCTGGTATAATACTGTATTTTTTTCCTATAAAAGGATAGTAGTAGTAGTATAAACATGTATTTAGATGTTAAAACATATATAAAAATTAATACATCTAGTTTGAACAAAAAATATTAAAATAAAACTATTAAAACAAACATTTATAGTAAGAGTATGACATTATAATTATTTTGAAACCTAATTTGTGTGCCATATTTAAAATAACAAAATTAATACACTTTGAACATTGTGTTATACACTAAAATCCGTCTATACCTCGACTGGTTTCGGAGAGCACTTCAACTTCTTCTGGAGATACTTCATGTGTATGAAAACTATGTGTTGAATTCTTACTAGGTACTTAATATTTATGTAATCTAATGTCATATGAAACTCCGCACGGAAGTTTTATAAAAGTAACAAAATAATAAAATTAAAATGTTTTGCACACCACCGTTATGCCGCTACATATATAATAGGTAGCATTCTTCTTTTTTTAATTCCCAACCTTCATCTTTTCTCAGCAGTTGTAGTCAGAAGTCATTCATAATAATTCCATTAATGACCTGACACCGTTCACTGTTGTTTATTCCACAGTCATGAGGCAAATTAAAATTGATGACTTAATTCTAAGGTGGTGATTAGGTATTATACCGCAAACATACCTCAACACTAAACAAAATTAAACTCCATTTTGCGCATTTCAAATCAAAAAGATGTTGTTCCTTGGCCGTGACTTTGTAGAGGTGCAGTGCAAATAAAACTCCCTTTTCTATTCATGAGTCGATTTGTATGATTTAAATAGTCAAACAAAAGCCCGCATTTGTTGGCGCCGGAACTGAAAAGGATGAGATTACATTGACTAGGTAGGGGAATAGGGAATAAGGAATATAGATGGAGCGAACCAATTGGCATAGGAAATCATCTTTTCCTTCACTTTAATACAAACTTCCGTTTGCGATAACACTGAATTATTATGCTTGACTTTCCATTATAAGAACAAGCTGGTTTAGAATTTCAACCAACACATATATACGTAACTAAACCTTTATTTTATTTTATTTGATTTCATTTTACTAAAAGGGTACATCGACAGACATCCAGCTCACAATTCTCACAAATAGAAAACAATATTGGTTATTACTACGAGTGCTGGACGTCCAATTATGGATGCACACAAAATTACATGAGCTCTCACTCAATCACACACGCAAGTTACACAAGTATGAGTTACATAAATTAGACAAAATTCGGCTACAAAAGTTAAGTAAAAAAAAGAAGAAGAAAAAAACAATTACATAATTCAAGAAAAAAAAAGTTATAAAAGTTACATAAGTAGAAGCAAAAAACAGGCACAAAAGTCATAAAAGTTAGAGAAAAGACAATTTCAAACAGATTGCAATCAAATAGCGTACATACTTGTAAACAGCACTGAGACCTTCCTAAAACAACACGCGCGAGTTAACTTTTTTCTTAAAAACAGAGAGCGAATCCGCAAACACGTCAAGATCAGGACACTCCCTTGTCATATAGTTATAAGGACTGTAATACATAAAGCTGGTCCGAAGTATATTAATATGAAAGGTATAATATTGGCGAATCTCACTGATCTTCTAGGAATATTCAGTTGTATGCCTTGTAAAAGTCTTGAGTCCATCTTTATTTACAAATATAATACCTACACTTCACAGTAATTGTCATTTGATGCTCAATAGTTGCGTTTGTTGCATTTGATTTTCATAACATATGACATGACGTAAGTCTTGAGAGATTGTGCATCTCGATTTTTCTATTGATTTTTCTACCAATTTTTTTACACAATGTGTTAAGATTTCTTCTCTATATTGTTAATGTATTTATTTCTTCTCATTCAAATTATTGTAAATTGAATCATTGTTATTGTTACTTCCTCTGTCATCATAGTTCGATTTGTTTTGTTTGTTAATACTTTTTTCTACCAAGCTTTTAAAATTGCAATATTTCACGATTAAATTCATAATTGGAATATATTTATATTTAAAAGATTATGTGAATAATGTTATGTAATACATTCTGTGAATTTGCCAACAAATAAAAATAAATAAATATATCTTGTTTCTGATTGCTTCTAAGGCAACTTACGGGTACTACATATATCAAATATTAATATAACATTCTAGAGACTTGTAATATTTATGTATCATCTCACAATCCAGACTGAAAACACAATCGAAAACTGTGTCTCCACCGGGAATCGAACCCGGGACATTTGGCTCAGGTGTCACGTATCTAACCATCTGAGCCACGAAGGCCGACAAAGACCTTTATAACAGAATGTTTTCCCTACAATTAGCGCAATAACCTGAGGAAATAATTTTATGTTGAGATAATAGGGTATAAACATACCTATATTTATTTATTTATTTATTTTTACACACATGCTCGACCTTCATAAGGCATTTTGGTACTTAAAAAATATTAATTGGTAGGTATGCAGTGTAGGCACAAAAATATAAGTCAGTCAAGCCGTGTAATAGTTTTATTGCTTTTATTTCAAATTAGATCTTACGCAATCTTGCTTCTCTGGGACGGAATAAATTGCTAAGTGGCAATAAAATCACCAGTTGCGCAGGGTGCAAGAGTGTTTAATAATATAATTATAATGACAATTTTTTTTAATAATTGGAAATAAGCTGTTTTTATCATTGCCATCTATGAAATGACGAATAAACTTTTTGAAATGAAAGCCACAATTATTATACACGAGATAACAATGCTCTCGCACAGATGTCACCCCTGAACTGCGCCAGAAACATCATTTCATTTTTGGCTTGTTTACCTACTTGTACAAGGTCATTGTCATAAAAATATCATTAACTCCCGACAAGGAAAAAATATCCAATGTTTGCGTATATGCAACTTTAAATATTCGATGCATAATAAGTTATCTTTTTATATTTTTACACAAACCAATTTCTCTTCCATTGTTGAAGAATTGCATATTTGTTGATAGCGAATAAATCATCGTACTATTAATATTAGAATTAAAAATGCCTTCTTATTATGAGACCACTTTAAATATCATTATTATCATTTATTCGAGTCCCAAACGTAAAATGTTTACATAATAGCCTCCATGCACCATAATACTACCTAACTATTCCTATGTTTGTCAATTTATGCAGAATATACCTAAACGATTAATATACATATTTTGGAAAATAAAGAAAAATAAAATTAAGAATATAGAGCATAAAAAAAGTTAAAATATGTTTTTTCACAACTTATGTCAATTTTATCGTAGGTATTTGATTGATTTATAACAAATTGATTATGTTAGAAGCTATTTATTTGTCGTATGGTACATAGTAATTTATACAATGTTCAAAAAGGAAATTAAAAAAATACAGTTGATAAAGCAATTCAAAATGTAAATATAATTATCAGATATTCATGTCTAGAGCTCTGTGCCAGTCCACAAATGCAGGCATCATCTCGAAAACTTTTTAAATACTATAAAACCTTAAAAAAATGCAATATGTCCATTCTACAAAATCCTATTGATCTATAATAATGTAAATAATATTTATTTTGATTATGAAAACCATTTTTTATTTTAATTTAACCTAACTAAAGTACTTGAAGACATTAATAAATCTTCTTTAGTTTTTTTCAGTTACCAACAGTTCAATTTGTTTAATAACCAATAATGATTTATTGTATACGACTCATCACACACTATTACGAGTAATACGTTCTACCTTAAAAATTTATAAATCAGTAACTCGATCATAATCAAATACCTACTAATCTACATTCAATCAATAAAATTCGTTAAGATCAAAATTTAGTATGAATTTATCTTATTCCTTTTTTTAACCTGAATCTAAAAGATTTCTTAAGTCTAAATCAAATCTTAATTAAATTTATAATGTAATATACTATGTTGAAGCGCGATCGCTCCTTCCTCTGGCTAATTACAACTTTATTTGTGGTTTGAGCAAAGTGAATCTTAAAAGGCCCTTGTTTTATTTTATTGATAGGTTTATAGAACCAACAGTTTATAAAAGTATTAAAAAAAGTATATTAAATTACAAATTAAGTTTTAAACCTTTTTAATGCGCTTTTTAGTAGGTTACAATTAATTAGGTAAAATATCAAGCAATTGCTGTATATGAAATTGGGTTAGCTCTAATGACCTTGTGCAAACGGGATGTACACAAATATGCACACGTATTATAACCTTCTGATGCATGAAACAAGGTGAAAAAAAGGTTAAATTAAAAATTATTAAAATCGAAAAAGGTAAAAAAATCATATTCTCCTCAGGTTGAAGTAAAAATCTACTTCATAGACCTTGTAGTTTTTATGTTATTTACAATTAAATTTAAAAAAAAAATGGTTAAAACTAATTTTACAAATAATTTATTTTACAAGTAGGTAGGTACCTAATCGACTTATTTTAAAATATTTAACAGATAAAAATGTAAAAATAAACTGTTTTTAACTTCAAAGACGTATCTTTTGATGGTTCTGGGGAAAAGATTTTCAAAATGTACCTAACTACTATTTTGCCTTTTGTATTACAAAGTTAGGTAAATATTAAATACTGTAATTTGTTTTAATTAGCTCATTATTTTTGTACAGTATATTTTTTGGACATACATTAAATAAAACTTTGAGAAGTAAGTTTGTAACAATGCAGGTGGATGGTGTATTTGCTGAAAGGCTTCAGCATGCAAATCACGAGATTATTCCTGGTCAACTGCTCTCAGTAGATACATATGCGAAAAAGTTAATGGATTTTGCTTGTTTCGATTTAACTCCATTGCAAATCTTTTTCGTCGACCATTCAGCGTGCACTTTAATATTTTTCAATCACTTCTGTTTTCAAATTCATGTATCCATCTTACTTAAACATATACTATTTTCTCCTAAAATAATAAGCATTGTGCATTTTTGTATTTTGGTTAGTAATTCATAAATAATACACCTAATGACAAATATATTGTAAACGAAGCAAAAATGAAAAATTATTTTAAACCATTCATCTACAGATATTTTATTTACAAAGCCTGTTTCTTATTTTCAAAGGGCTTAAATCAAAAAATAATTTAAGGACACCCTCATTAAAGTTTTATTCACGTTGAAATAGTATTGTCAAATGAAATTCATAAAACTATTCCTGTTTTTATGCAATAAGTATAGCTTTATTGTTAACTTTGTATGAAATACAATATTTCTTCAATTTTATCAAAACATCAAATTAATCTAAGTGTGGAGATATCTAATTGCAATTATCTCTATAAATAAGTCAAAGAAGAGACTATAAAGCTGCAGTTATCTCCGGATACATGAGGAACACTATTTGGGTCAATAACCATATGCTAGTAGAGACTGTAGAGAGTATGGTCCGCAACTATAAAACATGCGTCAGACCCATAATGGCCTATCGAGTTGAAGCAAGGGCAGACACGGTGAGAACAAAACAGCTACTCAGAACAACATAGATGAAAACGATAAGACTTTTCTTGGGCAGAACCCTCAGAGACAGAATTCCCAATGAGGAGATCCGCAGAACCTGCAATGTAGAGGATATTGTAAGGTGGAGCAAACAAAGAAGATGATACTGGAGAGATCAAGTTGAGAGGATGAATCCAGAAAGGCTGCCAAGATTGTAATAGGTACGCGAGATACCAGAGGGACGCCGACTACCGGGAAGACCATCAAAGAGATGGAGGGAGAGCTGGACATCCTCGTTCCAGGACCTGTAGAAACAGATCATAGATCTACAAAAAAAAATGAAGAAGAAGATTAAATGAATCAAGCTGAAATCATGGATTTTCATCGTGATTATACAAATTCTGAAAGTTTCATAGTTCTATAACTGATCAAAAATCGGTTACAAAATACCAGCACAGACAGACAGTGAAGATAAAATATAAAAGGTATTAAAATACTAGATAAAGAAACTCAATGTATAGATTTTTCAATCAGTGCCTCTGTTTTTTTTTCACATGGCAAAATATAATTAAATTTGGTTTTATTGAGAAATCAATCTCGTATGATGGTATATATAATTATTATGATAATATTGTCGTTGAATACGATGAAGGCTACAAAATACATATATTTATGTGCAATTACTCAACTACAATAAGACATTCCCAATCATATAGAACAAGACATTGTACAATCTTGTATAATTAACTTGTCAAATTGTTGTACGATAATGAAACATTACCTACCTAATACCAATTGCAAACTATCATATTAATTTATTAGATCCTCCAAGTGTCTGTGGTCATTCAAACATAATTGATATCAATCGTTAATCGTAATGCAAACTGATAAATTCACTAACATACAATTATATATTTATCATAATTTAAAAAATATTTTTTTTTACATATTTTATATATCCACCTTAGCCTGTACCGAGGTGGAATACTTCACAATCATATTAATAATGTTAGTATTATTAATATTCCCTGGACTGTCAATGATTGAATTAAGCACAGTAAATATTTATTTATCAAAAATTTTCCACACAGTTAAACTCGAAAATATAATTGATGAGCAATTATATCATAAGGTAATTATATACCTCACTACCCTAAGTTGATATAGTGGGGAGTGATGAATTTGTAATTAAGTTTTTTTTATTGCAGATTATAAACTAGTATCATGCTGAGATTGTATTCTGAAAGTTTCATCACAATATATCTGTGTGTACCTATGTGTGTGCTGCATACTACGTGATATGTTATATGCACGGCGGCGTGTTTATTTTACTTTATCGATTATAGAAAATAAATCTCATTCGATTCATTTCAAATATTGTATATCTAACATAGACCCCATTAGATTTTGAAGGGTTTATCAGTGCTTCTCAATTCTATTAAATGTCAAATATTCCCTAGTGACTCCAAGTTCAGGAAACATAAAATATGATATTTTTATTTTCAAATTGCTTAAAAGGCACATCACTTTCATAAAATGCCATGGAAGAATTATCAAGTTTTCATAATAAAACATTTAAATCAAAAATAATTTAACAAACTATTTTTCTTGAAAATAATAATAGCAATAAACACTTCCTTGCACCCTGCGCAAGTGACGAGTTTATTTATTTATTTATTTATTTATTTAGTTGCTTCTTGGGCAACTAACAGGTACTATGTCAAATATTAATTTAACACGAAGCCAATAACAAGTTGCCACATTCTGGAGACTTACGATATTAATCGTCTCACAGATCCAGACTGAAAACACAATTAAAAACTGTGTCTCCACCGGGAATCGAACCCGGGACCTTTGACCAACTGAGCCACAAAGGCCGACATTTATTGCCATATGGCAATTTCTTCCAACTAACCAGTGTTTCCAGCCCAGAGAAGCGATATAATATTAGCGTAAGATATTAATTAAAATAAATTTCTCCTTTTCTGGGGATCGAACCCAGGGCGCCCGCACAGAAACCAACTGTGGCTTACCAACTGTGCCACGGCGATCGGCAAATGTTGAAAACTTTCTATACATAATAATACTTTCTGGAGTGACTTGGTAGTGAGGAGTATTAGCTTTGACCACAACCTTCTCGTTATTATTAAATTCTATATTCCTCCATAAAGAATCATAACGAAATTTTTTAACAGATTTTTAATTATCTCAATAGAGACGAAGTTGGAATATTTATTGTAAGAGAACCGGAAAATCAAGGCACCTACAGGGCTTACGACCTGTCATCGACTGGTTTACGTGATCACTTTATGCGCTTGCGCAACGTTCACCAATTATGACTTTTTAATGAGATCCCTATCAATTCAAAGTTCTGAAATGCGCAAGCGCATAAAGTGATCACGTAAACCAGCCGATGACAGGTCATAAGCCCTGTAGGTGCCTTGATTTCCCGGTTCTCCTACAATAAATATTCCAACTTCGTCTCTATTGAGATAATTAAAAATCTGTTAAAAAATATCTTTGACTCCCGATAGGGAAAAAAATCCAATGTTTGCGCATATGCAATAATAAAAATATTCGATTACTTACACATTGGTACAAGTAGGTAAATAAGACAAAAATGACCTTATAAGTCTGGCGCAATTCAGGGGTGACTTCTATGCGAAAAATGCATTGTCACCTCAGATATAAGAATTGTAGCTTTCATTATTTACAAAAAACCAATTCTCTCAATAGATGGCGTTACAACAAAATAAATAAAAAATAATAAGATTGTTGTTCATAATTTCACCCATAGATGGCTGTAGTAAAAATTCCTTATTTTCAAGCGAAAAGAATTTCAGTATTACAATATATAGAACTTTCAAAATTGAATTGATAGGGATCTCATTAAAAAGGCATAATTCGTGAACGTTGCGCAAGCGAATAAAGTGATCACGTAAACCAGCCGACGACAGGTCGTAAGCCCTGTAGGTGCCTTGATTTCCCGGTTCTCCTACAATAAATATTCCAACTTCGTCTCTATTGAGATAATTAAAAATCTGTTAAAAAATATCTTTGACTCCCGATAGGGAAAAAAAAATCCAATGTTTGCGCATATGCAATAATAAAAATATTCAATCATAACGAAATGACTGATAATACAAAATTCAAAATAGGTATTTAATTTTATTTTATTTTATTTTGAACTAGCTTTTATGTCCCGCCGTTGGCCAAGAATGTAAAATTGTGAAAGAAAAAGCAATCGTTTTTATAATATTGTCACCCAATTATTTTGCAATATCAGACTATAAAAAGTGGTTTGAAATTTGATTGAGTTTAAGTATTGTAAAATGTTCAAGTGATGGCCACAACCCATTCTTTTTTATATATTGCTATAAAGTGTGAATGAAGTATAATATTTATACAATTTCTGCTCGCATGGACTATGCGTAATGGTTTTAAATATGACTGTTTATCAACGTTGTAAAGAGATTGGTTTGGCCACAACCCCCATTTTTAAATATTATCATCGAAAACAAATTGTAATGTGTACCTATTGAAAATTTAGTAATTTTCGATGTTGGGATGTGGTTAAAATTTGATTAAACAAACGTAGGTACTGAAAAGATCTAGTATTGGTCACATCCCATTCGTTTTTATATTTTTTCATCAAGTGTGCATTATATTTTTGCTCAATTTGACTGAAAGTCTTCATTAACGAAGAAGAAGAAGACTTGAACTATAGTAAATAGTTTTTAATTTGAATATAAATGTTGTGAAGAGTTCAGTAATGGCCACAACCCCCATTCTTTAAATATTAGGTGTTGAAAATTATTCAAAATAGGATGATATAAATGGTTTAAATTTAATTAAACAAAAGTATTGAAAAGATTCTAGTGCAGGTTATATCGTCACATCCCATATCCCATTCATTTCATATGTATTTTCATCAAGTGTGCATATCGTTAATAATATTTCTGCACAATAGACTATTAGACTTAAAACTAACCCAAAAGACTAAATAAAAAAGAGAAAAATAAGTATAAGACTATAAGAAATAGTTTGTATAAAAAACTATTCCAATGGTCTACATAAAATAAGTAAAAATACATATACCTAATAGAAGAATTAGACTATTGGAAATAGATTGTATAAAAGCTCACCCAAAGGTCTACAAAAAAGAAGAAGAAGAATATTTAGACTATTGGAAATAGTTTGTATAAATACTGACCAAAAGGTCTACATAAAAGAAAATGAATAAGACTATTGGAAATAGTTTGTATTAAAACTCTCCCAAAAGTCTACGTACTTAAATGAAGAAGAATAATAATTAGACTAAAGGAAATAATTTTTATAAAAAAATGACCCAAATGTATACATAAAAGAAGAAGAAGATGATTTAGACAATAGGAAATAGTTTGTATAAAAACTGCCCTAAAGGTCTACATAAAATTAAGAAGAAAAAGAATTAGACTCCAGGACCCGCCGCTTCAGGCCCTTCAGTACCTCCCGTCCCTTTAATCCCTCATTACGTCCCTTCCCATCAGGCCCTTCAGTACCTTCCGTCCCTTCAGGAAGTTTTATACCTCCCGTCCCTTCAGGCCCTTTAGTGCCTCCCTTCCCTTCATTACATCCCATCCCATCAGTCGGTTAAGAAAAGTTTAAATCCAGAAACCATCCTGGAAGAACCGCGAAGAGATGAAAGAACCTTCTTTTCCCAGGATGCTCTACTTAATAGGTAAAATGACTAGATACACGAAGAAGAAGAAAAAAGTTTAAACCCAGATACCTGCGAAGAGATGGAAGGACAGTTGGACCTTCTTCTCCCAGGATTCTCCAACTTCATAGGTAAAATGAGCAAAAATACACGATGAAGAAGAAGAAGAAGAAATAAGTTTAAATCCAGATACCTGCGAAGAGATGGAAGGAAAATTGGACATTCTTCTCCCAGGTTAGTCCACCTTCAAAGGTAAAATGACCAAATAGACGATGAAGAAGAAGAAGAAAAAAGTTTAAATCCAGAAACCTGCGAAGAGATGGAAGGAAAATTGGACCTTCATCTCCCAGGATAGTTCATCTTCATAGGTAAGATGATCATGTACACGTTGAAGAAAAAGAAGAAAAAAGTTTATATGCAGAACCCGTCCTGGAAGACCTGTGAAGAGATGGAGGGACAGTCGGACCTTCTTTTCCCAGGATACTCCCCCTTCATAGGTAAAACGACCAAATACACGAAGAAGAAGAAGAATAAGAAAAAAGTTTAAATCCAAAAACCATCCTGGGCATACGCTCGACAATTCACCAAAGTTTCATTATAATCGGACAAACGGTTGATAAATAAATAAATAAAATAATTTTCCTATAGGAAATCAGTATAGGTATATTATTGTTGATTTGTAAGTAAATAGTATTAGGTAGGTACCTACCTACAACAAACTTCTAAATAAATTCGATTCCTAACAAATTTTATTTGAATATCACATTCTTTCTGTAGCCATGGAAACGATTCGAACACATAAGTAATATCGAATGGTTCGGATACATTTTTTGAATATGTAGGTACCTACATTGGTTTGTTCGATGCCATAAAAATGAAAATTGTCAGAAAAATCAAATATTATTTACAAATTATGCAATTTTATTATGCCTATATCTTTACTAATAAATAACACATTTTTACAATATATGTCTTAAAACTTGCCGTAATGTCTTGTGTTTCATTTTATTATTTCATAATTACATTTATTTCAAAGGTTTATTATTTTCAAGAACATATTCATTCGGTGGGAAAATGAAATATTGTATGAAAAGATATTAAAATGGCGGCGTTTATGTACAAAAGGCTTACTTTAAAAATAAGTTAAACATTATAATAATACCAAATATTCACCATGTTTTTCACTTAAACGCTAAGTTATACTTCAAAATATATTTTTTTTGTGTAAATACCTACTTCTAACTTTTAAACTAACAGATATTTGCGTGCAAAATGTACACTTTTTTGACAGATATGACTTGGAAAATTTTGTATGAAAAAATAATTATTTAAATATATTTAAAATTCAGCATTTTTATCGCATTATTTTTAGCGTGACACTGCATCAGGTATACAGGTACACGTTCGCACATAAATTAGATTTTTAGATGCTCTTGGTTTTTCAGAAGGCGTGAGACAAACACACACACACACACATACACACACACACACACACACACACACACATACACTAACATTTTGATTGCTTTATTACTTTAGACTAGCTTTTATGTCCCGCCGTTGGCCAAGAATGTAAAATTGTGAAAGAAAAAGCAATCGTTTTTATAATATTGTCACCCAATTATTTTGCAATATCAGACTATGAAAAGTGGTTTGAAATTTGATTGAGTTTAAGTATTGTAAAATGTTCAAGTGATGGCCACAACCCATTCTTTTTTATATATTGCTATAAAGTGTGAATGAAGTACCTATAATATTTATACAATTTCTGCTCGCATGGACTATGCGTAATGGTTTTAAATATGACTGTCTATCAACGTTGTAAAGAGATTGGTTTGGCCACAACCCCCATTTTTAAATATTATCATCGAAAACAAATTGTAATGTGTACCTATTGAAAATTTAGTAATTTTCGATGTTGGGATGTGGTTAAAATTTGATTAAACAAACGTAGGTACTGAAAAGATCTAGTATTGGTCACATCCCATTCGTTTTTATATTTTTTCATCAAGTGTGCATTATATTTTTGCTCAATTTGACTGAAAGTCTTCATTAACGAAGAAGAAGAAGACTTGAACTATAGTAAATAGTTTTTAATTTGAATATAAATGTTGTGAAGAGTTCAGTAATGGCCACAACCCCCATTCTTTAAATATTAGGTGTTGAAAATTATTCAAAATAGGATGATATAAATGGTTTAGATTTAATTAAACAAAAGTATTGAAAAGATTCTAGTGCAGGTTATATCGTCACATCCCATATCCCATTCATTTCATATGTATTTTCATCAAGTGTGCATATCGTTAGTAATATTTCTGCACAATAGACTATTAGACTTAAAACTAACCCAAAAGACTAAATAAAAAAGAGAAAAATAAGTATAAGAAATAGTTTGTATAAAAAACTATTCCAATGGTCTACATAAAATAAGTAAAAATACATATACCTAATAGAAGAATTAGACTATTGGAAATAGATTGTATAAAAGCTCACCCAAAGGTCTACAAAAAAGAAGAAGAAGAATATTTAGACTATTGGAAATAGTTTGTATAAATACTGACCAAAAGGTCTACATAAAAGAAAATGAATAAGACTATTGGAAATAGTTTGTATTAAAACTCTCCCAAAAGTCTACGTACTTAATGAAGAAGAATAATAATTAGACTAAAGGAAATAATTTTTATAAAAAAATGACCCAAATGTATACATAAAAGAAGAAGAAGATGAATTAGACAATAGGAAATAGTTTGTAAAAAAACTGCCCTAAAGGTCTACATAAAATTAAGAAGAAAAAGAATTAGACTCCAGGACCCGCCGCTTCAGGCCCTTCAGTACCTCCCGTCCCTTTAATCCCTCATTACGTCCCTTCCCATCAGGCCCTTCAGTACCTTCCGTCCCTTCAGGCAGTTTTATACCTCCCGTCCCTTCAGGACCTTTAGTGCCTCCCTTCCCTTCATTACATCCCGTCCCATCAGTCGGTTAAGAAAAGTTTAAATCCAGAAACCATCCTGGAAGAACCGCGAAGAGATGAAAGAACCTTCTTTTCCCAGGATGCTCTACTTAATAGGTAAAATGACTAAATACACGAAGAAGAAGAAAAAAGTTTAAACCCAGATACCTGCGAAGAGATGGAAGGACAGTTGGACCTTCTTCTCCCAGGATTCTCCAACTTCATAGGTAAAATGAGCAAAAATACACGATGAAGAAGAAGAAGAAGAAATAAGTTTAAATCCAGATACCTGCGAAGAGATGGAAGGAAAATTGGACATTCTTCTCCCAGGTTAGTCCACCTTCAAAGGTAAAATGACCAAATAGACGATGAAGAAGAAGAAGAAAAAAGTTTAAATCCAGAAACCTGCGAAGAGATGGAAGGAAAATTGGACCTTCATCTCCCAGGATAGTTCATCTTCATAGGTAAGATGATCATGTACACGTTGAAGAAAAAGAAGAAAAAAGTTTATATGCAGAACCCGTCCTGGAAGACCTGTGAAGAGATGGAGGGACAGTCGGACCTTCTTTTCCCAGGATACTCCCCCTTCATAGGTAAAACGACCAAATACACGAAGAAGAAGAAGAATAAGAAAAAAGTTTAAATCCTAAAACCATCCTGGGCATACGCTCGACAATTCACCAAAGTTTCATTATAATCGGACAAACGGTTGGTAAATAAATAAATAAAATAATTTTCCTATAGGAAATCAGTATAGGTATATTATTGTTGATTTGTAAGTAAATAGTATTAGGTAGGTACCTACCTACAACAACCTTCTAAATAAATTCGATTCCTAACAAATTTTATTTGAATATCACATTCTTTCTGTAGCCATGGAAACGATTCGAACACGTAAGTAATATCGAATGGTTCGGATACATTTTTTGAATATGTAGGTACCTACATTGGTTTGTTCGATGCCATAAAAATGAAAATTGTCAGAAAAATCAAATATTATTTACAAATTATGCAATTTTATTATGCCTATATCTTTACTAATAAATAACACATTTTTACAATATCTGTCTTAAAACTTGCCGTAATGTCTTGTGTTTCATTTTATTATTTCATAATTACATTTATTTCAAAGGTTTATTATTTTCAAGAACATATTCATTCGGTGGGAAAATGAAATATTGTATGAAAAGATATTAAAATGGCGGCGTTTATGTACAAAAGGCTTACTTTAAAAATAAGTTAAACATTATAATTATACCAAATATTCACCATGTTTTTCACTTAAACGCTAAGTTATACTTCAAAATATATTTTTTTTGTGTAAATACCTACTTCTAACTTTTAAACTAACAGATATTTGCGTGCAAAATGTACACTTTTTTGACAGATACATACGACTTGGAAAATTTTGTATGAAAAAAATAATTATTGAAATATTTTTAAAATTCAGCATTTTTATCGCATTATTTTTAGCGTGACACTGCATCAGGTATACAGGTACACGTTCGCACATAAATTAGATTTTTAGATGCTCTTGGTTTTTCAGAAGGCGTGAGACAAACACACACACACACACATACACACACACACACACACACACACACACACACAAACACTAACATTTTGATTGCTTTATTACTTTAGATTACTTCTTAGGCAAACAACAGGTACCTATTAGGTCGAATACTGGTTTAACACGCACTCAAAAACAATCGTTTTTATATTCGGGAGACTTTTGAAAATTATCGTCTCGCATATCCAGATTGAATACACCCTTTAAATCTGTGACTTTTCGCTCAGGATTCAGGAATCTAACCAACTGAGCCACGAAGGCCTACAATTATATTTCATCAACCCGACAAATGAAGAAAACCAATGATACATTGACGAGTTTTATAACAAAAAAGTTGATAAATACATTTCTCATAATATATTATTATATTTCCCCACGTCTGTGCGGCGAGCAGACAGACACACACTCAGTTGTGAGAGTTTTGGTCGCATCTCCCCATAATGGCAAACTGATTTTCAATGGATACCAAATCGTTTGTCAAGTCGAAAAATACTTTGGTAAATCTCTTTTGTATCCTTTTGTGGGGGAATGATTTATATTGAGGATACGGTCAACTATATGTGATATCTCTCACTTTATTTTCAGTGCACCGCGTATCGATTTCCTCAACTTTTACACTAAGTTATTAATGTAGGTACGTTAGCGCCCACTTTTTATATGAATTTATGACATATTATATTCAGTTATATATTATGTATATACGCCATGGGGCCAAACGCAAAGCGGCGCAACGCCCGTGATGTTGAAAAAAATGGTTAAAGTTTGCAACCAAAAAATAGTTAGAAAAAACATGCATTTGAGGTTTTTTGATTGATGATGCGACATTTTTATGCATTTGTGTTAGTTATTGTAACGTTTGTTTGCACTTGTTATGATATTTCGCTAGTAAAAAATAAAGTCGAATAAGTTATGACCGAATCTATGGAACAACTTCTGTACCTACATCGTCCATAGTAGGTACTGAAGAAAAAGATGGAAAGTAGAAAAAATATGATTGAAAACCAGGGGGACAAGTACGGTCAAGCGATGGAATCGAATTCCTCATGATAACCCATATCATGGATACAATTATGCTGTACAATTATATTTTAAGATATTATTGAACCCCATCATCATCAGCCTGTGTTTGCCCACTGCAGGACGTAGGCTTCCCCTCTCCTTCTCCACTCCTCCCGTTCCTGTGCGACTCCCATCCACTGTGGTCCAACAATTCTTTTAATGTCGTCCATCCATCTGTTAAGTGGCCGCCCTTGTGGTCTCTTGTCGCCTCTCGGTCTCCACCAGTCTTTTCGTCCATCTATTGTCGGTTACTCTTGATATGTGTCCTGCCCATCTCCACTTCTTCATGGCTATTCTCTCAACCACATCGGACACTTTGGTCTAACTGCGTATCCAGTCATTCCTCTTCCTGTCTTGTAGTTTGGTCTAACTGCGTATCCAGTCATTCCTCTTCCTGTCTTGTAGTTTGGTCTAACTGCGTATCCAGTCATTCCTCTTCCTGTCTTGTAGTTTGGTCTAACTGCGTATCCAGTCATTCCTCTTCCTGTCTTGTAGTTTGGTCTAACTGCGTATCCAGTCATTCCTCTTCCTGTCTTGTAGTTTTATGGTTAACATTATACTTTTCATTTTTCTTTGTGATACACGCAGCTTGTTGCTTGACAATTTGGTTAAGGTCGTTTGGTTTGGTTATTGAACCCCACATAAGACATGATATGGATCATGAGGGTTTTGATTCCACCGCTTGACCGGATTTGTCCTCCAGAGTTATGTGAGTAAAAAATTAGGGTTATTTTTTTTTTTAAAACTCGTTTACTGAGAATAAAAAAATATTAACAAAATGTATGTTAAAAAAATCAAACGACACTCTAGAACAAGACCCCGTGACCGCCAGACTTACGTCATGGTATTTATAAAGGCTAATTTTTTTTTCTGTGTAAGTAGGTACGCCATAGCAGGTATGTAACCACAATTGTATAAGTACAATGAACCCTGAGAAGTGGTGGCTGTGGCAGATTACATGTAGCAAAAGTGTAGAAAATTGCTACTCAGATTCCAAATATCTTCAAGGGAATACTATTATAAATCACGTTTACCATTTACAGACACTTTGGTTGAAACCCGCCGACAGACACTAGTTTATTTTACATGTATATATTTTACTATTTATAATTAGAAATCAATTCTCATGAACAAATCGAAAGTTGGAATACCTACTTTTTTTTTCTTTTTGTGAATTGCCTTAAACAAAAAAAAAAGTAGGTATTCCAACTTTCGATTTGTTCATGAGAATTTATTTCTAATTATAAATATTAGGTCCTTACATATGAAATTGGCGTTTTGTATGGGAGGAACATAAAGTCGATTTTTTTTTAATATAATATATTTATTTAATCAAAGTATGTACCATTGCTATCTATGCACTTTTGCCATCTCATAGGTAGTTCATCTATCCCTTTACTAAAGAAACCATTCGGACGGGAATCAATAAAATCTTTGAAGGCGGTTTGGACTGCCCCATCGGAGTTGAATTTTTTCCCTTGCAAGAAGTTATCCAAATTTCGATAAAAAGGGTAATCTGATGGGGCAAGGTCCGGAGAGTACGGTGGATGTCTTAGACATTCCAATTGTAGCTCCTCTAATTTGGTAGCCGTCTGTTGTGCAGTGTGTGGTCTAGCGTTATCATGAAGCAGCAGTGGCCTAGAGCGATTAACCAGCCTCGGTTGTTTAGCAGCTAGCTTTTCCATCATGGTTTGCAGTTGCTGACAATAGACATCTGCCGTAATCGTCTGGCCAGATTTAAGAAAGCTGTAGTGAACGACACCAGCACTAGTCCACCAAACTCTCACAAGTAACTTTTTTGGAGTCAATTTTCGCTTGGGGCATGGTATGACTGGTTCGGCAGGGTTCAGCCATTGCGATGAGCGCTTCCGATTATCGTACAGGATCCACTTTTTATCACAGGTAATGATTCGATTTAAAATCCCTTCATTATTGTGCCGGTTGAGTAATGCAACGCAGCAGCAACGCGCGTTTGTTGATTTGCTTCACTCAATTCGTGAGGTACCCACCTTTCAAGCTTTTTCACCTTCCCAATTTGCTTCAAGTGGATTAAAACAGTTTTATCACTAGCACCGCAGTCTGCAGCTAACTCGGACGTGGTTTGCGATGGATCCGCTTCCACAATAGCCTTCAATTCTTCATTATCAACTTTGGTCTCCGGCCGTCCACGGGGCTTGTTCTGCAGGTCGAAATTTCCAGAACGAAAACGTTGGAACCAAAAACGCACTGTGTTTTCTTTTGCGGTACCGTCGCCATACACATCATTAATCCTTCGAGCCGTTTCTGCAGCACTGGTGCCAAGCTGGAACTCGTACTCGTAAATAACGCGATATTTCAAGTTTTCCATTTTGTAATCCGAATGACGCAAAGAAAAAAACAATTGAGGAAAAAACAAATGAATTATAATTTTCAAAACACAAATACATGAGTAAATAGCTGTATAAATTCGAATTTGGAATTCCTAACCAAAGAGAAGATATTTGAGATCAAAGTTGACAGTACGGCAAAACGCCAATTTCATATGTAAGCACCTAATAGTAAAATATATACATTATAGCAGTACCTACATATCAAACTTTTTTTGTCAATTTTTGTGAAAATTGAATGCAAGATGAAGAAAGATGTCATTAATAGAATGAAAGTGAACACATTGAGATGGTTTGGCCACATGGGGAGAGTGAATGAGGAAAATATACATTGCGGACAGGAATGGAATGAGAGGTAGGGGAAGCCCATAAAAGGGATGGCACGACCATGTGGACGATATTCTGAAATATGGAAATGTTAGAAGCGTGAACAACAGAACATGTATGTGGAAGAGGCGAGGGTTGCGTGGAATATAAAAATGTGGCGTTCGGTTCTCTCTGCTTACCCCGCGAGGTGCATTGCGTGATGGTGTGTATGTATGTATTTAAATCGTTTCATACAATCTGTATGGCAGAATAATATACAATATCTACGGCGACTCTCAATAGATGTATAACATCAAGCTGTTTACCTACCTATTCGAGGTAGGAAAAAAGGACTGACCTCCATACTATCCTATCCTGACATGCATGTTTTGTATAAGAAAACAAAATATTTTAATATATTCAATAATTTGGATCAAGGTTTTATAGTTTGGTACTTTTATTTCTATGATTATTTTTATGATATAGATTTTTATGTATTCTTACACTATACCCATACTATCGTCATCGACAATTGGATCTCATGTGTTACATGTTATAATAATATATAAACGTATCCAATTATATATCATGCTTGTTAATTTATTTGTATTACCTACATAATACGACTTTGTTGAAATTTAAAACTATATAAAAATGTGCTATTTGCCCTTTAATTCCAGGCGATAAAATATATCTTACTCTTTCGTCTCATTTGAATTTTCTCTAGAAAAATATCCAAACTAATGTCTTAAAAGAAAATCCGTTGGTGTTAAGTTAACGCGATAACAATAACGAGAGAGAAAGGGAAAAGAAGATATTTGAAGACACGCAAATCCCTCAACTGACAACGATTTCTATCTAACGAGAAAAGCGATTAACAACCACACCTAACTCAGGGGCGACATTTAAAAATAAATCAATTATAATTCAAACCTACTTCTACAACTTTTATCACGCATCTTGTTCTTTTTTTCATTATTCCCAATGGCATATACCAAATAGATTTTATTATATACAGGGTGTACGAAGAGGGCATGGACACTTACAGCCAAATCTGCAGAAATGCTGGAGACGTTTGAGAGACGAGTGCTTCGTAGAATCCTAAGACCTGTACCTGATGGTAATGTCTGGAGGATTAGATATAATAATGAGCTGTATGCCATCTACAAGACTCCCAGGCTCTCTGTGCATGTCAGATTGAGCAGATTGAGATGGGCCGGACATGTACAGAGAATGCTACCACAGCGAATACCAAAGAAAGTCCTGAGTGGACATCCAGGTGGAAGAAGAAATGTTGGAAGACCGCGTCTGCGATGGGAGGACGAAGTTGGAAGGGATGGTTCCCAACTATTGCCGGGCAGTTGGAGAGTTGCTGTAGACGATAGAAGAAGCTGGAGGCGAAGACTGACGGAGGCCAAGGCTCGATATGGGCTGTAGCGCCATTGAAGAAGATGAGAGGTGGATCATCCGAAGCAGCGCGGTAAGGAACCTCAATACCCACATGTATGTGGGTTAAATAGACAGGTATTGGGGCTCACCAATTATGCCTTAAATAAAAGGCATAATTGCAGGTGAACGTTATGCAAGCGCATAAAGTGATCACGTAAACCAGCAGATGACAGGTCGTAAGCCCTGTAGGTGACAAGATTTCCCAGTTCTCCGTTAATATTCCAATTTCGTCTCATAAAAAATTGTCATAAAATATTCTTATTATTCATGTCTTTACCTTACTGCTTCTAGAAATTAATATTCGTTTACTTGAAATCAATTACTGTGGTTGTATTAAAAGTTAATGATATACCTACTCATGATAATAACATACCTAGTATTTGAAGGATTATGACAGCAATACAGTACAATACAGAATCTATAATATAAAACAATAACACTATAGGTATAGATTGGTAGTTGAATCGGAAGGGAAGACAAGATGGGACGTACGATAATATTGTTACATATAAAAATTCCTGAATTGTATAACTTGTGGATAATATTGGCTATTGTATTAAGTGAAGTGGCAGCCTCGGGAAGACCGGTATAGTTTAAAACATATATTTACGATTATTTAATTGATTATTCCCTTGTCTAAATAAACAATAAAAACATTTATCTTGTTTATTAAAATGTTTTTAGGAATTCCCCGAAGACATGAAAGAAATTATAAAATTTGTGCATAACACGTGTGTCGACAAAACGGGAGTATCCGAAAGTAATTTGAATTTTAATTATTTACGATATATTTATTTATTAAATCCAGTACAGTGTAAACATTAACAAAGAAATACAAAATAAAAAGAAAAAATCAAAATGGATGTTTCCACTAGTGATTTCTGGATACCTACAACACTCCACTAGGCCAATGCCATTATACCTACTTTTAGCTGTTTACAATTTATTGTCTGTCAGTTTGAATAAGTGTATTTTTTAAACTATTCCTGCTAGAAGGTAGTATAATAGTAAAAGGCATTTTTTTTCAGTTCATTATATGATTGTCTTTTGCTCTCTTCTCTGCCTTTGTTAAATAGCCATTTGAAAAATATGTGTTTTGCTTTAGTTGGTGAAACAGTTAAAATTTCTAGTATGCCTATTGACATTTTATATACTGACACGCTAAATGATACATTTTAACGAATTTTTACAATATCACCAAGAAAGAGCACACACGGCAGAATACTCATAGATCATACAATAAGAGACACTCACTGCTGGCATTTTTTCTATTTTACTCCAGTGCAATTACATCATTATAATTGTGTTTTATCACCAAATAATGACTGTGAAAGAGACTGACTTATTTTAAAGTATAACTGTGTGAAAAAGCTAATACAACAACAAAATCTCTACATAGCTACACGCGAATATGACTCTCTTGTTTACTCGAAATAAAGGTAAATATCGAAGAATATTGAAAAAGTTAATAAATAAATATGCAGCATGAAATGATGTACATATTATATGGTCGTTCCTTCACAGTTCTAGTGTAACTTTTACATGTTTCCATCATTCAATATGGTATTTTACTACTACAATACGTCCGAACACTACAAAATATTGCGTGCAACTAAAGTGCGGTAAGAGTTAAGTGAGTTATTCGCCTTACTTTTTATTAACCGAATTAATACACTAATAGCGTATCTATTATTTTGATATATCATTGGATATGTCTTGTTTTAATTTGTTGTGTAGTTTATTAGGTGCTAGGAATGTATAGATTTTTGGTCCTAGTGTGGTTTTCATTCTAGGTAGGTACCTACTACTTCAAGATTTTGTACAATTTGTCTAGAATTTTGTAGGTAGGTACATAAATGGCTTAGGGGAATGTGACTGATATTTTTTTGTACAGAATTAATTGGGTAATACTTTTTATATAAAATGTCTAACATTGAGGACATCAAATTCTTTAAATAGTAATTCCCATGGGTATAAATATGTTTTTTTATTAATTACTCTTAGGATAGATTTTTGGGCAGTGACTAATGAGAATGATGATGTTTAATATGTATGTCCCCCCAGCTAGTAAATAATGCGTAGTACAAGAGAGATTGATCCCTCGTCTAAATAGATTGTTAATAATTGTATTTTATTTAAAATGTTTTTTATAATCGTCTTGAAAATATGTTTAATTTATCATATCAATTTATGTTGTATTATACCTACTGATGTTGAAATATTTTGCATCCTATATTCTCTGGACACCAAAGGAAAAATCTTGTCTTAAAAGATTTTTCCATTAACCATATTAGCCATTATTCTAAATTCGTTAATTCTTAACTGAGGAATAGAAAACTAAAAATAAATATTTAAAATACACGAATGATAACACCCTTTTCTATTAAATCATATTTGGGTGTCTCGTAAGAGCCGGGTATTCAATAATACTCCTGACTAAATTGCCTACATATCACATAGTCCAGCAAAGAAGTTCACCACTGTTTTTTAATGTAATGTTTTTAGGTGTGACGATACTGGTGTGCAGGGATGCACACATTAAATAATTATGTACGTTACGGTTACGGTTACGTATACGGTTGCCACATTAAATAATTATTCACGTTACGGTTACGTATACGGTAGCCACATTAAATAATTATGTACGTTAATACATAATTATGTAATAAACAAAATAAATATGTACATGATTAATAAATAAAATAAATACGTAAGTTAATACATAATGATATATCATTTTTTCAGGTGATATATCAAACTGTGAACATGGAATATTTCCAGAAAATCCAAAATTAAAATGCTACATGTATTGTCTAATGGAAGAAGCCAGTTTTGTAAGTATAACAACGAATATATAATTATCGGTACCTTCGGCGAAAATTCGAATAACCTACTATTAGGTCCTTACATATGAAATTGGCGTTTTGTATGGGAGGAACATAAAGTCGATTTTTTTTAATATAATATATTTATTTAATCAAAGTATGTACCATTGCTATCTATGCACTTTTGCCATCTCATAGGTAGTTCATCGATCCCTTTACTAAAGAAACCATTCGGACGGGAATCAATAAAATCTTTGAAGGCGGTTTGGACTGCCCCATCGGAGTTGAATTTTTTCCCTTGCAAGAAGTTATCCAAATTTCGATAAAAAGGGTAATCTGATGGGGCAAGGTCTGGAGAGTACGGTGGATGTCTTAGACATTCCAATTGTAGCTCCTCTAATTTGGTAGCCGTCTGTTGTGCAGAGTGAGGTCTAGCGTTATCATAAAGCAGCAGTGGCCTAGAGCGATTAACCAGCCTCGGTTATTTAGCAGCTAGCTTTTCCATCATGGTTTGCAGTTGCTGACAATAGACATCTGCCGTAATCGTCTGGCCAGATTTAAGAAAGCTGTAGTGAACGACACCAGCACTAGTCCACCAAACTCTCACAAGTAACTTTTTTGGAGTCAATTTTCGCTTGAGGCATGGTTTGGCTGGTTCGGCAGGGTTCAGCCATTGCGATGAGCGCTTCCGATTATCGTACAGGATCCACTTTTTATCACAGGTAATGATTCGATTTAAAATCCCTTCATTATTGTGCCGGTTGAGTAATGCAACGCAGCAGCAACGCGCGTTTGTTGATTTGCTTCACTCAATTCGTGAGGTACCCACCTTTCAAGCTTTTTCACCTTCCCAATTTGCTTCAAGTGGATTAAAACAGTTTGATCACTAGCACCGCAGTCTGCAGCTAACTCGGACGTGGTTTGCGATGGATCCGCTTCCACAATAGCCTTCAATTCTTCATTATCAACTTTGGTCTCCGGCCGTCCACGGGGCTTGTTCTGCAGGTCGAAATTTCCAGAACGAAAACGTTGGAACCAAAAACGCACTGTGTTTTCTTTTGCGGTACCGTCGCCATACACATCATTAATCCTTCGAGCCGTTTCTGCATCACTGGTGCCAAGCTGGAACTCGTACTCGTAAATAACGCGATATTTCAAGTTTTCCATTTTGTAAACCGAATGACGCAAAGAAAAAAACAATTGAGGAAAAAACAAATGAATTATAATTTTCGAAACACAAATACATGAGTAAATAGCTGTATAAATTTGAATTTGGAATTCTTAACCAAAGAGAAGATATTTGAGATCAAAGTTGACAGTACGGCAAAACGCCAATTTCATATGTAAGGACCTAATATTAGTTATGTTATGCCGTGGGTTCGATTTCCAACCTCGAAGAAGAAATTAAATTAAAATAACGAAGACAAGAAATCCTGCTTAGTCGAAAGTATCCTACTTTTTTAAAATTATATAGGTAGGTACTCCTATTTTACAAAACTTTTTTTACAACTATATCCAAACATTTCAGTGGAAATTATGTTTTACTCGTAATATAAATGAGTTATTATACCAAAAAAACATACAATCCCGCGATTCTAGACTTAGGTACGTCATTTTGTATAGTGGGCTCATACAAAATATATAGGTACCTACATATAGGTATTATACTTAAGGATACTACAGCAGGTGACGGTTGGATAATATGAACCCTGACTGGTGGTGGCTTTCGGATACTTACAACAGTTTCAAAATGTTGAAAATTGCTATTTTAACACTTCAGTTAGTATGAAGCATGATTTTTTCTCATTTACTACGGAATACCTACTATTAGAAATTACCTACACCTTCCATTGACAGACACTTTGGTTGGTGTAAAACTCTTCGACAGATACCAAGAGACATAGCAATTTATTGAACTCTAAACTACCTACTACTCAGGGTTCATATTATCCCATCGTTATTACCTGCTGTGGGTAATATCCATTTTCGGAAAAAAATCAGCCTTTATACTACAGGATGTCTAAAAAGGAAGTTTATATTTAGTGGATCGATTAAAATAAGTAAGCCGTGTAACGAAAAAATGTTTATCAATTATTAAAGTACACAATTTGGGTATTTATATCTTAAAAATAATATCGTCCAAATGCCCTCGCGTTCGCAGCACTCATCATTTAATCGAACAGTAAAATTACTTATGACGGCTCGGCAGGTGGACTCAGTGATGGCTACGATTTCGTGACGGATATTTTCTTTCAAATGCGCCAGGGAAGTCGGTTTATTGGCGTAAACTTTAGATTTAAGATAACCCCGTAGGAAAAAGTCCACAGGGACTGCGTGGTGGCCAATTTATGTCACCTCTCCTGGAGATCAATTTGCCTGGGAATATTTCACGAAATCGTGGCATTTTATTTAATTTTATTTGTATTGGACGCGTATGACGTTGCTTCGTCCTGCTGGAACTATGTTCTTTGGTTATAGCCAGGAAAGTTTTGCAGTTCAGGCACCAAGAGATCTTCTAACATCTCCACATAACGCTCTGAATACAAATATAAACTTTCTTTTGAGACACCTTGTATAACGTAAATTTGGCTGTCGCCGGCTCTTGTCATGGTCGAATAGCATTGAGATCTCGAGATTCTAAATTTCTACGAACCTATACGAACTTTATATTATAATGAATTTGAAAAATATTTTTAATATAATAACCTTCATTTTTTGTAATACAAATTCACAGGTTGAAGATGATGGTACTGTAGACTATGATATGTTGATAAGTATGATACCAGATGATTGGAGAGAACAAGTGGGATCCATGATCAACGCCTGCCGACATCTTGGTATTTGATATAATTACATTATATTATTTTTTCCTTTTTATATAAAAATGTTTTTTATCACACTAATTCGTCTTTTTATGATGTCGATCGTATTACAGATCTAGTCTAAAAACGATCTCGGGACCAATGGCACACGAGTCAGATCAAAGAACATTTTAGTCGTGATTTGCGCATATACCAACCAAGCATAAAACACAAATTTGCGTTCTGCGCAACCCACGTGTCGTGCTCAAGAAGTTTACTGCTAGCTATAGGTACAAATATTTTTTAGTTAAAGGTTAAGATTAATGTAAAGCGCCCTTCTTCTGCTACTCTCGTGTCAGCAGCAATTAAACAATTCTCGAACAATACTTGGCGACGTCAACTGCTGCGCCGTAAAGTGTAGCAGGTCCTCATATGAGAAGGTAGCAGGACAAGCAGGGTGAACTTGACTTCCTCTGGAGATGTTTATAGTAGCTTAGTATACTTTAGGAAACCTTTGCAGGATATCAGCCTTTGTTGGGTAGTCTCACAGTCGTAGAGGCAGTGTGAGCTAGGGTTGGTGTTGGACCTTGTCAAATTCTATGCAATACACTTCGCGCCTGATGCTAAGGGTTGCTATCCCTGCAAGGGAGTATAGTTTGACTAGTGGAGTGGATTTCAGGCAACCAGTGATCAAGCGGTAGGTGTCGTTAAGTGCCGTGTTTGGCATGTGATTATTTGCTCCACATTGAGGCTGCGTATTCACCAGCTGAATAAACAAAGGGCTTAAGCTGAGGTTGGCGAAAACGGCGCAGTACAAATTATCAAACGAAAATAATAATAATAAAATATAAAATAAAGACTGATGTAAATTTGAAATACCTAATGAAAAATTGGTCCCAAATTATTCTCAATCGGGTTGCGCAAAATTTTGGTCACATCTTGTGAGGAGATATAAATCATTCTCTTGATCCTTAAGAAAAAAAATGTTTAATGAAGTCGTGTCAACAAATAAAATAAACAGAAAATATAATATCCTGACTATGAAAATATTCACAACTAATTCGGGATTCACGGCGGGACAGTCTAGAATGGGAGAGAATCGCGAAGTCTTCCCATAAAATGATTCCAAGGCCAAGTACCTATCTATAAGCTTAGTTATTTATTTTTATTTCAAAAAACTATTATTTTTTTAATTGTTACATATGGTGCTATTAAAATTATTACAAGCCAATAATGTTTTCTTCTAATTAAAAAGAGGTTCAAATATTTAAACAAGTATGCTGAGCAGTAGGCAAGTTTGAAGGAGTTAGGGAACTGGGTTGGAAAATATCTTTATTTGTTTTATTTTTAAAAGTTTCTGATTATCTTTATAAGTTTCTAAGGAGTCACGGAAAATGTCTGTGTGTTTAAATTTTAAATTGTTGTCACGTTGAATTCTGTAGGTACATAGTCGAGTGATATCTGTAATTAGTATGGCAAGTAGGTAGATGAAATAATTTTTTCAAACGGGTGTGCCTGTTTGGTACGTGGAGTGATTAGTGGAGTATTCAGTAAATCCAGGAAGTCAATAACAATTGATCAAAGTAGACCCTTCTATCTTGTAATATATTTATATTGAAGAATTCTGTTGAAAAATTGTAATTTGTATATTCTATGAACAGTCGTCTCATGTTTAAAAAAGTTTTCTGGATGTTTTCAATTCGGTTGCTGTGCATATTAGTTAATTAGTATAAACATCAAGAAAAATCAGGTGTGTGTGCAAACTGTCCCATACAACATCAAAAAATTCCAAGATTACTGGAGAATGACCCAATTTGTGTAAAAATACTCTTGATTTCCTTAGGTACAGCTTTGATATACTTATATATAAATTTTATATGTAGGTACATACATCTCAGGTGTATACAACATACTCTTGGCCCTCCACAATAAGAATTTACTATTTCATAATAAGTAGTCTCACTTTTTCATCGTATTTTGTATATTTTTTTACAAATACAAAATGATCTTTCATTTTATATTATTATTTGATTGTTTTAAAGTTAATCTTGGAAAATACATTACAGATACACCAGAAAAGGAAGGATGTCAAAAAGCTTTTGATGTACATAAATGTTTATACGAAAATAATCCAGGTGTAAGTTAACCATTTTTTAATCAATATTCCTTTCCATCCACATGATTGTATTTTAGAAAACCATGTTTATATGGGTATTTTTATTATTTCAGCTCTACTTTCTCTTTTAGACATGGCTGTTGCAATATAAATAGGTACCTACACTTCTAATGCGCTCTTGAAAATGGACCACTGACAATAATTTAATTTATTTTTGTTTGAACTTATTGTAAATAAATTATGTACTACATACAGCATTTCTTGTTTTTAATTTTATATTACCTTATAATAATAGTTCTTGATTATTAGGTTCTTGAAATAACACTCAAATCAGTGGATATTGTTTAAAATATAAACCAATTACCACAACGAAATCTTCTGGTCCCATTAAAATTTTTCTTATATTATTATAACATTTAAAAAAGAAGGAATATGTCCTTGTGCATTGTGTATAAGCATAATTACTTGTATTATAGGTAAAGGAAATCAGTCAAGGCAGCTAGGGTGGAGTTCGAACTTGCCATTACTACATTACTTTTCCAGTGTGTTATCCGGTCAGCCACCGATCCATCTAAAATAGTTTGTAATATTTCAACGCATATAAAATATTGAATTCAGGGAGAATATATGTTTCATTAAATTTTATAGAAAAAAAAATTAAACATATTTTTTTCGAAAAAGTTACAAGACTTATAAGATCAAGAACATGACATCAACACAAAAATTATAAAAAGTTCATAAAAGACATATAATATTGATATGAAAAATTTTCCTATGTAAGATAGTTTTAGTTTTTTTCGATGCAATAGGTTATACAGGATAAATTAAAAAAAATATAATATGACCACATTTTTTTTGATTTTATAAATAACCACATCTATAAGCAATTTTATAAAATGGTATTATAAATTTAATGGTGTTTTGAATTTGATTTTTTTCAACTCTGTTCTTAGAAGATCTAAATCATGTGCTCTGTCTGCTTCTTGTTTATCGGGATTATAAACTTGAACTTGTTTCTGAAAAAAAAAAACAGGTAAGGTAAACAGGTAATATAAACTAAGATATTTACCGCAAAGAACCAAATGCCCAGTGCCAATCTAGAAAGGCACTATAAATATTAATTATATTTTATATGATTTGTTGTTATTTCAAACAAGATACATGTAAACAAGTGTGTTTTACTTTTTAACATAATATATCAGATTTTCAGGAAATCATTCCCCCTTCACTCATTGAAGCGAAGCAGGTGTTAAAGAGAATGAAAAATAATAAAGCACCTGGAATTGATAACATGCCATCCGAATTACTGAAGTATGGGAGCGAACAACTACACAGGTTACTACACAGCTTGCTCAATAAGATTTGGGATTTGGAAGAAATACCTGAGGAATGGCAAACAAGTATCGTATGTCCTATATATAAAAAAGGGGATAAACTTAAGTGTGAGAACCATAGGGGGAGTTCACTGTTGAGCACGGCTTATAAACTACTGACTACAATACTGAAAGGAAGAGTGGAATGTTATGCAGAGGAAATCATAGGAGAATACCAGGCTGGTTTCAGAAGGGATAGGTCAACAAGTGATCATCTTTTTACAGTTCGACAGTTACTTACCAAGTGCTGGGAATTCGACATTGATATCTACCAACTGTTCATTGACTTCAAACAAGCCTATGATAGTATAAATAGAGAAAAACTGTATGACATATTATTAGCATTCAAGATACCGACAAAACTAGTCAGACTGATAAAAGCAACAATGTGTAATACAAAATGCAAAGTGAAGATTGGAGGAGAGCTTACAGATGAATTCATGGTGTTGCAAGTACTCAAGCAGGGTGATGGATTGGCCCCTACATTATTCAATCTTAGTCTGGAATACGTCATTCGTAAAACATTCCACAGTAACGCAAATCCTAACATATACTTCCAAAGCAGCCAGATAGTAGGATACGCGGATGACCTCAACTAGTGGCAAGATCATTGACAGCTGTAAGAGAGGTTCTTGAACCATTAGAAACAACAGCATATGAGGTTGGACTGGAAATTAATGAAAGCAAGACGAAACTAATGAAACAATCCAGAAACTCAAGAAATAACCCTCTACGCAGCATTCAGTTTGGGGATCGAAACTTCGAGGTAGTTGATGAATTTTCTTACCTGGGGTCCACCATAACCAAGGAAAATGAAGACCACATAGAAATAATAAGAAGGATCACAACTGGTAACAAAACATTCTTCTCTCTGCTCCCGGTGCTTAAATCAAAAAGTGTTCACAGAAAAACAAAAATCACCCTGTATAAGACTATAATAAGAACAGTGGTGACATACGGGAGCGAAGCGTGGACGATGACAGCAAGATCCGCAGAGATGCTGGATACATTTGAGAGGAGAGTGCTACGGAAAATACTGGGACCGGTGAATGATGGAGAAGCTTGGAGAATAAGGTATAATGATGAAATATACAGCATCTATAAGACTCCTAGGCTCTCTGTACATGCTAGACTGAGCAGGCTGAGATGGGCTGGGCATGTACAGAGAATGCCGTCATCACGGGCACCCAAGAGGATCCTTGAGAGACATCCGGGTGGAAGAAGAAAGGTCGGCAGACCCAGGCTGCGATGGGAGGATGAAGTGAAAAGGGATGCGGAACAATTACTGCAAGTGCAGACTGGAGGACAGCAGCGGTAGACAGGAGGAGTTGGAGGCGACGATTGATGGAGGCCAAGGCTCGATATGGGCTGTAGAGCCATCGGAAGAAGAAGAACATGTAAACAAGTGTGTTTTACTTTTTAACATAATATATCAGATTTTTTTTCTTTCTCATTATTTAACTGTACTTACATAGTATGCAAAAATATCTACAAATGCAAATATAATACATTGTAGAACAATAAAATAAATAACCTAATTGTAATGTATATTTTTATATATATGTTATAAAAAAAATTAAAAATTAACTTACTATATTTTGAATCTGTTTTTTATGCAGCAAATTTTCAGCGTGCATTCTTTTGCGATGAGTAAAATAATTTCCAGAAGAGGCAAAAGTTTTAGGACAATATTCACACGAATATTTGTGAACTCCTGTGTGTTGGGCCATGTGGTGCTATAAATTATATGTTTCTATTTAATTCAAGAAAAATATTAATGATGTATATTATGGTTACCAATTGAAATTTCCCATCTGGAGGGGAACGGTTTGCGCACAAACATAATCAAACCACCCAAGCAAAAAACCCAAATTTGTGTCCATGTGATTTTTCTAGAGTATTATTATTTTATACATGTGAATATTATTATTATAAATATACATGTGAATTATTCCTATAAATCAATTCTTTCACTAATCTTCACTATCCCATCTTCGTAATATAAGTTCATTTTTTTTTTTTTAAGGCCACGTAGTGGACACCAGCTATTAGAATTTGGGTCCATTTTACTCTTCCGAAGAAGCGCACTACATAGCGTTGGGAGGGGTTTGCAATATAGAAAAGAGTTTATTAATTCGGATTTTAAAAAGACCCGGGTTGTTATTTTATGAAGTTATAACACTGTTTATTTCATGCCGATGTGATCATAAAAATATATATATAATCCATGTACAGCTGTGAGGCACCGGCTTAGAATAGTGCTTCCACTCTTTTCTATTATTGTTTTCGAGTGTCCCGTAAGAGCCGGGTAATCGAAAATACAACAGGCAACAATAACATCTCACATAGTTCAGCAATGAGGTTCACCACCCATTCTGAATGTAGTGCCTTTTAGGTGAGACGAGACTGGTGTGTGGGTATACACAGATGTGTTGTGCTCCCTTTTATAAGGCAATCACACCCGCACACCTTTCGCTGGTTACCCCACTTTGTGGGATATGCCGTGATGGTATGTATGTATGTATGCATGTACAGCTTATTTTGACTAGGATTTAATTACAGAATAGCTCACAATAATCAAATGTGAGATACTTATATAACTCATACATCAAAAAATGTTTTAAATTTGTGGAAGATATTACAGTTTTTTTTTTTTTTTTAATTAATATATCCTTGTTATAAGAACATATGCATCCTTAATCCTTATATACATTCCCAAAACTAAGAATAAATTGTTGTACAAAAATTATGGATGAATGAACTCACGTCCCCTGGATTACTAATCCAGCATTCTAGCCAAATGGTACAAATATAATGGAGTAGTAACTTTTTGCTTCGGGAGTAAGTAATTTTACATTATTAAACTTACCTGTAGACCCAATTTAATTTTGAAACTTTTAGGACATAGAGTACATTCATATGGTTTGACTTTTGAATGCTTTCGGTTAATATGAGCATTAATATTTCTTTTGGAAAATGTTGTATATTCACATAATTCACATTGTATTCCCTTTTCTTCGTGTATTTTCATGTGAACTTTTATTGACGATTTTTTGCAACTGAAATAAATAATATTTTGAAAAGAATATAAGTACTTAGTTACAGAACTAAACATTGTATTTTGTTGAAAAATAAAATAATGGCAATTAGAATCAACAAAATTACTTGAGATAAAATTAAAATGTCAAGAAAAGTAAAGTTTCTAACCCAAGCGTGGTATTGTATAAGTATGCACATATATACCATGAAACTGTAAAAATTAAATTTAAATCTCTTAAAAGAATATTATAATTTTAATCTAAGAATTTCATTTTCATTATCTTAAAATACATTATTTAAAAAATAAAAAAGCATAAAGTTTATCAACATTATACTAACTAAAACAAAAATTGTAGTATGTCATGATGATGGTGGAAAATTACACATGGAATTCTTGAAATGAATGTTGCAAAATATATGAATAATAAATACTAACACTACATCACATTTTATGCATTTCATTTTTGGGTCTCCGTCTGGTTCATGCAATCTTCTTATATGACCAAGTAAAAATACTTTTGTTTTGAAAGCTTTACCACATTCAGCACACAGATACTCACTTGTAGAATGAACACTTTTGACGTGATTATTGCGTGAAAGCACTGTGTAAAATCTAAAACATACAAGTGAAACTATTAAACTAGATTGTATTAATAAATACATATCCTTCAAAAATAAGGAAAGATAAATATTTATAAACCATGAAGCTATAATACTATAATGTTATATAATAATGTTATAAACACATTAATTTGTTTTGCACATTTAACAAATTTAATGTGAAACGGTTTTTCAATAAGAAACAAATAAAAAATCAAACTTTATCTGAAATTCAGTGGAATTTTCGATTAAATCCGTATTATTTTATATTCTTCAAAAGTTATCAACCACTGGTTGACTTTGAAAAAATTTGGATACCACTTTTCGACCATATTCTGTGTTTTGCTTCAATCAACTAAAGTTATAAATATTAGAAAAAAAATATCATGAACATAAAAGTGTATTGTGAATCAAATCTTAAAAATATAAATTACCACTGTTTTAATGAAAATATAAAAGGTCTTACGATTTTCCACATTGTTCACATAGGTATGTGTTTCTTTGTTCTATTGGAAGATGCAATTGCTTATGTGACTTAAGTTGACATATTTGAACAAACCTAAAATCATTGAATATTCCATAAGATATGCATTTATTATAATTATATAAATATTATTCATTGTTAATATATATTTTTACTGACAAACTTTTTAACATCTCAATAGAGACGAAGTTGAAGTATTATAGAAGAACCAGGAACTCAAGGCACCTACAGAGCTTAAGACCTGTCATCTGCTGGTTTAAGTGATCACTTTATGCGCCAAACCAGAATGCCTTCCAATTATGCCTTCATATAGAGTTTCCTTATCAATGTAATTTTTGAAAGTTCTATATATTTGAATAATGTGTAACAACTCACATGAAAATAATACATTATTACTATTGCCATCTATAAAGTAACGAAGCAACCTTTTTGTAACGCCATCTATTGAGAAATTGCTTCATATGCCAAACCAGCCTATAACAGGTCGTAAACCAGCCGATGACAGGTCGTATGCCCTGTAGGTGCCTTGAATTCCTGGTTCTTCTATAATATCCCAACTTCGTCTCTATTGAGATATTAAAATGTTTGTCAGTAAAAATATCATTTGTATCCCGACTGGGAAAGAAGTCCAATATTTGCGTATATACAATTAAAAAAATATTCAATTTACAGTAAAAAATAAAATAATATTTCTGGCGCAGTTCAGGGGTGACATCTATGCGAGACACAGTCACCTCATTTATAAGGACTGTTGTTTTCATTGTTTACAAAAAACCAAATTCTCAATAGATGGCGTTAGGAGGGAACTCAATAAGAAAGCATAATTGGTGAACATTGCACATGCGCTTAAAGTGATCACATAAACCAGCAGATGACAGATCATAAGCCCTGTAGGTGCCTTGAGTTCCTGGTTCTTCTATAATATCCCAACTTTGTCTCTATTGAGATGTTAAAAAGTTTATTAATAAAAATATCATTTGACTCCCGACTGGGAAAAAAATCCAATATTTGCATATATGTAATTAAAAAAATATTTGATTTATAATATATATTTATTATTCATAATAAATCAAACATGTTACCCTTTTTCACATTGATCACATGGATATCTTCTTTTGGACATTGGCAAATGAGTTTGTAGATGTACTGTTAATGACTTTTTAGTTGTTATTTTCTTTTGACATATTGGACACCTGATGATTTATAAAAATTACATACAAGTTCATTTCATTTTATCTTGTCGTAAATTCTATAATTCAAATATGTATTGTGATTAAAAATATATAAGACTGAATGAGAAGATATTTTCTCTATATCACAATGGAATGTATGAAATAAACATATATTTATATCAAATAAAAAAAGGTAGCTGCAATATTGTGATGCCTTAAGAAGGACCATTGTAATAAAAAACACATGAATATCGAGAGTAAAGTAACAATTTATAAAACATGCGTAAGAGCAATCTCCACATATGAAATAGAGACCAGAGCAGACAGTGTTAGAACAAAATCCCTACTGAGAACTTCGGAGATGAAAATCCTACAACGCATAGCCAGAAACACACTTAGAGTAAGAAACACGGAAATAAGATGTATGTGTAGTACGGAAGACATTGTCCGATGGAAAAGACATTGAAGACGATACAGGAACGAAGATGTTAACAGGATGCAAAACAATAGACTTCCACGTATCATGCTTCAAGGTAACTCCACCGGAACAATATCACCAGGGCGACCTCCGAAAATATGGTGTGAAAGCTGGCAATCCATGTTACAGGAGACGACTTAGCCGCAGGAACAGATCCTATGAATTTATACAAAGGAAAAAGAAGAAATAAAGCAATTATTTTATAAACTAGTTTTGTTGCAAACTGCTATGTGTTTCAGTGCTATAAATTAAACTATTGAAGATGTAAAAAAATGACAAAAAATAAGACAATAATAAATTCAAACTTACTCTACAAATGAGGGCTGCAAATGTGTGACAATATGTGAGTTTATTTTATCCACATTATAAAAATATGTGTCACAACACTTCACATAACCAGGCTTTGAATGTTTGTTCATATAATGGTTGAACATCTGAAAAATAACTACATTAATTTTACTGTAAAACTTTATTTGATATAAACAACTACTCAATACCTACTATAAAACTGAAAATTGTATAATTACCATTTCCAAGTTATCAAATCTAGGCAAATCCTCACATTTATCACAGAGTATATTGTAGAAACTTTTATGTAACTCATTCAATGCATGACCAGTAACTATTAACTTTCCGTTTTTAATTATTTCATTGTTTTTTTTACTACAAACAGCTGCTGGTTTACTATTCAAATCTATTGATTTGTCTTCACATTTTTCTATATCCATACAGTTATTCGATAACTTATTCAAAGTTAAAATATCATCTTCTTTTGACTCTAGTAAGTCTGTTTTAATGTTGTGTATTTTCCTGCGTAATTTAGGCTTAAGTTTATTTTTCTTAAGTCTTTTTGTGGTGATTACATTTGTTTCTAATGGAATATAATATTCTTTTTTACCATCAATATGTTTTTTATTGTAATTAGTATTATAATCATCGCCTGATATAAACTCTCTGTCTGAAAGTTCTTCTTTGATTTCACTATAGTTAATTTGTCCTTCATGTTGTTCATTTTCTAATTTTGTTTCTAAACAAAAATCATTTTGTTCTGGACAAACTTGCATTGAAATATGTTTTTGAGCATTTTTTACAATGACATAAAAATTATAAAATATTTTTACTAGGTCAAAGCATTTCACACACATAACCTTTGAAATATGTGTATCTTTTACCTGAAAATATAAAAAAGTTAAAATAATATTGTAGTTAATTTGGTGCACTTGACTAGAAAATCATTAAGTAATCAATATTCTGAATGCTTATTGAACTGAACATTGATACTTTGAAATTCATATACAGGTATAAGATAGCGGTAAACTTCTTGAGCACATCACGATTGCAGAGCGCAAAATTTGTTTTTTATTGGTTAGTACCTATATGCACAAACTGCTCCACGACTCAAGTTACATATTTACCGGAAACTATATGTACTTATATCTATAAAAATACATTTGCTCTTCTTTCTCACTTTGCTTGAGATCCACGAATTCCAATACCACATTAATTGTCGGCCTTCGTGGCTCAGTTGGTTGGGTATCTGACTGCTGATCAAAAGGTCCCGGGTTCGATTCCCGGTGGAGACACAGTTTTAAATTGTGTTTTCATAATATCATAAGTCTCCAAAATGTGGCAACTTGTTATTGGGTGCGTGTTAAATAAATATTTGACATAGTACCTGTTAGTTGCCCGAGAAGCAATATTAAATAAATTAAAATAACAATTTTAATGGATCATTAAGTAAAATACCTTTATAGAAAACAATATGTAAATAATTTCTGACAAATCCACATTTTCGATCTTTTCATAAAAAATATCTACATATAACAGACATTGTTTACTACAGAGTCGACAAATCATCGTAATATTCATAATGATTATTAGCTTATTACCCTTATAAGTATTAGAATATGCGATAGCTTTTCGTTTATATTCATATCAGTTGAAATGTCAAATTTGACAACTTATTTGTCTACGTAAACCATAGATTTTTATAAAAATATCTATTCCTTCGTCTATAGAAAATTAATTATTTCTGCAACATTGAAGGTGCAATCCATACAAAGTACTTGCTGGAATCCTATTCACGAGATTACTCCCATTTGTGGAGGAAATGGTGGGACAATATCAGAGTGGATTCCGACCAGGTAGGTCAACCATTGACCAAATATTCACACTGCGGCAGATACTCGAAAAAACGCTGGAGCATAATGTTGAAACACATCACCTGTTTGTGGACTTCAAGGCTGCATATGACAGTGTCAACAGAATTAAGCTCCACGAGGCAATGATGGAGTTGGCCATCCCCCCTTAACTTGTGCGCCTTGTCGGAATGACCATGTCCAATACATACTGCAGTGTAAAAATACAGTGTAGCACCTCGGAACAGTTCACAACATATAGAGGGCTCCGACAAGGCGATGCATTGGCATGCTTGTTATTTAATATTGTCCTGGAAAGAGCTGTTAGAGACTCAGGCATAGAGACAACAGGAACAATTTTCAGAAAGTCGAGTCAATTACTTGCATATGCAGACGATATCGATATTATATCTAGAACGTTGCCTTGCATGAAGGATAACTTCTTGAGACTTGAGTCTGCAGCCAATAACATGGTTCTAAAGATCAACGCTTCAAAGACAAAATACATGGCAACAAGAAAAGCATCACTGAATAGCATCACCGAAAGAAACGAGTCAATATCAGTGGGAACCCATCAGCTAGAAGCCGTTGAATCATTCACATACCTGGGATCTCTTGTTACAGCGGACAACAACACCAGTGCGGAAATAAGGGCAAGACTTGCCGCGGCAAATAGATGCTTTTATGGCCTGCTAAAGCACTTAAGGTCACGACTCATCTCTCGTAAAACAAAAACCCTCATTTACAAAACTCTTCTTAGACCGGTCATGACATATGTATCAGAATGCTGGACATTGACCAAGAAGGACGAAAATGCATTGTTGGTGTTCGAAAGGAAAATACTTCGCAAAATATTTGGTCCTACCTGTGAAGGAGGATCTTGGAGGATCCGGTTTAACCACGAGCTAGAAATAATGTATGGCGAACCAAACGTTGTCCAATACATCAAAATACAACGTCTACGTTGGCTCGGACACGTTTGTAGAATGGAGGATAACCGGGTCCCAAAGAAAGTATTGGACACCTGTCCTGAAGGAAGAAGAAGCAGAGGGAGACCTAGGATGAGATGGCTGGACGACATCGAGGGCAATATAAGAGCGATCGGACAGACAAACTGGAGGAGACTTGCTGTCGACAGGGCGGGATGGAGGCAGTTTCTTGAGGAGGCCAAGGCTCGCACCGGGCTGTAGCGCCATTGCTGATGATGATGATGAAGGTGCAATCCACACTAAAACGGAGGTGGAGGGAAAGTTTTATCTTTTGTCCTCATCATGACTCTGGATGGTAGCTGTAATCAATCGCTCTTGTATGGTCCGCATCCATTCTTATCTCTTCTAGGCAGAATCTAGAACACCAGTCACTCTAAACAAAGCGACCACGACTCCACGAGATCTTCGTCCGAGATACGCTAGTGTAATCATCGATATTATTTTAATACGATCTCCCTGACCCTACATGTATATTTATGTGTGTGACTGTTGGCTATGGATCATCCCTACTATTTTGAATTAAACAAAACTGACAAAATAATATACAGACAATGTTTTACATCCCCCACAAGTCAACATTACCCACATCCATTGGGGCTAGGTTGTGGCCATAAGGGCCTAGCCAGTAAAGTTGGGGGTGGCCGCAGCCACACCCTAGGATTCTGGGCAACAGGTCGTTGCCCCCTTCAATTCTTACCTATGGAAGAGCAGAGCAGACGTCTTAATGCCTCACTCGGCGGTGACTCATCAAACGTGGCGATGAGTAAGTCTGCATCACCGGGCGATGGAAATCGAAGAACTGAATGTACTGTTCGGTGGTGTACCTGAAATTCGCCAACGTGAGTACTAAGTGGTGGAGGAGCCCCCGTGGTGACTGGTCGGCACGGCCCACTCGGCGGTAGCCCGAGATGATGATGAGACAGGTGCAGCCGACGCTGCGCCTGATGTGGAAATCGAAGAACTGAAAGTACTACAGGCGTGGCGAAGGCTCCCTGTGGCAGTCTGTTGTTCGTGGCACTGCTGGGAGGGTAACCCCTGCTATGATTTACGGGCCTTCACGAGTGGTGTTGGACTCTTAAGGGTAGTGGTTGAACTCGCTGGATAGGGGATATTGTGTTGTCCGACGTTGCGGCTGTGGCCGGGGTTGAACAGGACTAATGTGTCCTATAGCATCACCGACGTGGAAGTGGTATCGCGATCTCCATCCTGCCCACGTCCATTTTCGTGTGGTTTCCCTACAAATATTTTGCATCTAGGTCAATCGTTTTTAATTTTAAATTTAAAAATATAAAATCAATTTTTGTCATTATTATCAGCACATGAATGCCGAAATCCTATAACACATGTCTATCACTATCTACGATTGATGTGTCAAAAACGTCAAAACATTAAATCTGTCAAAATCAAAATAATGTAAATTCTAAATTGTGTCTGTAAATTCTAAGAATGTAAATTGTGTCCAATATATTTATATTTTTACCGATTCCATTAATAACTATTATTAAAATAATATCTTAACTACATATTATGTAATAGGATTACAAACACCTGTTTATTTTTTTCGTTTACAATTCGTACTATGGCTTATTTTACTCAATTGTCAAGTTTATCTGTACGCCATGTCAACAAAAAGATTACATTTAATAAGCGAAATAGGTTACTTTACGGCATATGCACGCATAATTTACAGAATGATTGTTACAGAAATTATTCTCTAAAGCAATTCGGATTTCCCAGTCAATCGCAAGTGGTGATTGCTGGCGCAGGAATTGCCGCAAATTCTGTTGCCTATCACCTTTCACAGCATAGTTGGAGAGATGTCGTTGTCCTAGAACAAAACACTATTGGAAGTGGTACATCAGAATTTGGTTCAGGGGTGTTGGGACTTTTTAAACCCATTGGAATCCGTAATATTATTATGCAAAGTATCAAATTGTACACACAGCTGCAAGAATTAGGATACGATATTGGATTGAGACAAACAGGAAGTATTAATTTAGCTCAAACTAGAGATCGTTTAATTTCATTAAAGCGAAGAATGGCTTATAATGTTCCTACTGGATTGCACTGTGAAGTATTGAGCCCCAATGAAATGAAAAGACTACACCCATACATCAGAGTTGACGATTTAGAAGGGGCTGTTTGGATACCTGAAGATGCTACTGCTAACCCTCATGCCATATGTATAGCACTGGCCAAGCTAGCCAAACAGGGCGGAGTTAGATTTTTTGAAAAATGTCAGGTTTTAGAAGTACACACAGAAAATGGCCATGTTTGTGGTGTGAATACAGATTGGGGATTTATAAAATGTGAAATTTTTGTAAATTGTGCCGGTTTGTGGGCCAGAGAACTTGGACTGCGCTGTAATCCACAAGTAAGTATTAAGTATTATTTTGACCAAAACCTTCTATGGAAGTTCTTAGCACTACATATCATTGCAGATCTTTTCCTCTTCGAGAATATCCTTCCACAGCTGTTTTATCTATTTTGCCAAGGCTAGAAAAACATATTTAAAAAATTTACCTATAAGTATTTAGAGGTTAGGTTATAATTAAATGCATGATAAATGATCAATGTGGACCAAAAAAAGTGCTGAGGCATTTATTCAAATAAAGAATAGATCAAACTATTCTAGTAAATTACTAGTTGTGTTTTGAGTTTCCAAAGTAATATGTATTGTGATGATACAATATATAGTATAAATAAAATCATATCTCATTCTAGGTGAGAATCCCAGCTTACCCCGCAGAACAGTTTCATGTTATTACTGATCAAATTATTGATACCAAGTTGCCATGTGTTAGAGACTTTGATGGGCACACATATTCAAGAGTTTGGGATGGAAACTTAATGATCGGATGGTTTGAAGAGAATGCTAAACCTGCGTTTGGTGATTCAGAAATTCCTAAAGATTGGAAAAATCACTTACAACATGACTTTTCACATTTCAGTAAGTTGTGGAATGTATAGTAATTATAAAACATATAACTCAAAACTTGTAAATAATATATAACATGAAATAAAATTAGTTTAAAAAAAATTGGGACAACGAATTGGAATTAAAGGTCATGAAACTTTGTTCTAATTTATTTATTTATATCATCTCGACACTTATAAAATCATCTATCCCAATCATTCATAAATACTATCCCAACCTCACTAGGACTACGTTTCGAGGTTGGAGATTTACAGGTTCTAATAGTCTGAGCCTTCTTTTTTCTTAATTCTATTTCTGATTTTAATATTAAAAAGGTTATCCAACTGTCAATTTGTTCAAGAAAATTTAATTCTCATATTAAAGTAACAGAGAATTAACCTTAGTCCCATGTCAGAGAATTGTATGGAGTGTTGGACTTTTTGCATGGTTTTAAAATCAAAAAAACAACAACTAGTTTTTGCTGCATATATATGTTATATATATGGATGAACTCAGAATTCGGAGTAGAACATTTAGTGTGAAAAATTTTCTATTTCAGAATATCGTTGGCTTAACATGTAAACTTGCTAACTCCACTTTTTGCCAAAAATAACCTAATGATGGCATTTATTTCCCACGTCATTTGCGTAAATATGACATCTCCAGAATATTAAGAAGTTGGTTAAAATGTATCGCACGAAAATTTGACAACTCCACTTTGAGTGATTGCATTAAATAAAAAAAATTGGCAACTACCATAGAATACACCTTTGTTCGCGTACGTGTGAGAGTTTGAACATCACATTGGTATAGTTAGTCTATAACGGTTTTTTTTCAATTTTTGTTGAAGAAAGAATAGATTATTTTAGCAGATGTCATTATTAATTTGATTTATTACTTATTTTAAAATTATTTATTCCACTGTAATATTCCAAAATATGTATGTATAAACATCTTATGGAGTTAGTTTTTTTTTCTGTATGCACATTTCACTGTTGCATGAAGACTTAATAGGAGTTATTAATTGTATATTATTAAATATATTTACTGTGAATAAAATTATAATAAATATAAATTATTTGTAATGTATTGTAATTAAAATACGTAACATTTTGTTTCATAAATGTAGAGGGAAAGCAGTGGTTGCGTTGGCAGTAGAAAATAAATATAAATATTGAGCTTCCAAAAAAATTACAGGAAAACCCAGAAACAATTTTGTATTTACCTATTATATTTGTTGAAGAGGATGCCACTGAGATGGTTAATAGCAATTTACAACAGTAGAATATTCCAACGAAAGATTTATGAGATATAACTTGCATACATCAAGGCTGAAGATAAGTTTGCGAAAATACAATGATTTGCAGGATCTAAAAATAATAATACCCACCGATTATCACAAATATTATGATAACCTTCCACGTGAATAGTTTGTTTCTGATTTATATTTTTTTATATCTACAGTAACATTTTTCTAATTCTTATTCTGTATCTTTTTAAAGTTTTTTGTTACATAAAAGCAACGTTCTGTTTGAAATATTAATTGAAATAATTTTCTTATTATTTTATTATCAATAATTCATGCACATATGTTTTATTAAAGTTTTTTTCTTACATTATAACAAGGTTCTTATTAAAACTAAGTTATTTATTCATTTTGCAAACTTGCTAACATGACACACCACTAATTAAAAAATGACTCATTTAAAAAATTATCTCCAAATATCGTTAATAAAAAATTTATTGCAAGACTTATTTCATAATAATTTCGTTTAAATATCGTATTTTCGTTACAATTATTATTTATAATTAAAATAATTCAATTTAAAATAAAGTTGGAAAAAATTAACAGTTTTTTCATACTCCTATATAAACGACCAAAATAGAGTTAGCAAGTTTACATGTTAAGTCGACGATATATAAAAAAATTTACGCTTTCAAAACTTTCTCAGAATTTTGAATTTTTGTTCCAGTCGGGGGTTAGCAAAATTTGAATTTTTATTTTATATTTCCAAATATCTCAAAAACCATAAAAGCTAGAACACTAAAAATTTGTGTAAATATAGACAAATTCAACATATTAAACTATTATTTGTAAAAAAAGTTCCAGAGCTTCTCAAACTTTTTTTTTATTAAAAAAAAATTGTGTTTAACTGCCTATATAACCGAGTTTTTTAAAAATATCATCAAACACCGAAACACTCCAGCAAGATAATTTAATTTTCTAAAAAAAAAATATACATTTTGGCAATACATCTCAAAATTTTCTTAATTTTTGTAAAAGTTGAATTATGTGATGACATTGTTTCATACAATTTGTATGGAAGAATACATAATATCATTGGTGACTCTTATAGTTTGATACTTTTAAAATCTGCATGTACATACCATCAAGCCGTTAACCTATTCGGTGTGGGAAAAAAGGACTGAACTCCACACTATCCTATCCTGACATACATGTTTTGTATAGAAAATAAAGTAGATCTTAAAATATTCAATAATTTGGATTTATTGGTTTATAGTTTGGTACGTATTCTTCATCTATACATACTATCGTCATCGACAGTTGGATCTCATGTGTTGTATCATGAAACCAGTATAGTATGCTTATACACACCACAGTACCTAAGTCGCTACACTACTGACAGTCGTCTATACCGGATAGGGATGAGAACAGCAAGTGAGAACGTCATAAGTATGAACAGTAGTGTGTTCATGAGATATCTTGGTGAGTCTGGAGGCCGTATAAGGAAATGTATAAGTCAGTCAACCCATGTAAAAAATTAAGGAACTTGGTAATTGGAATGGTTGTTTCATCTAAATTTCATGCAATTTAAATTGTATCATATAAATATTCAAGATTATATTTAAAACTGATATTCTTTTAAACAAAATTAAAATAACTTTTGCATTTTAAATTTCAGTGCCTCTATGGGAAAAGGCTGTACATCGACTTCCCATTTTAAAAAATGTTTTACAACCAAAACTTGTCAACTCTGCTGATAGTTTTACGCCCGATGGAAGATGGATATTAGGAGAATCTACAGAAGTCAAAAATTATTTTATGGCTTGTGGAATGAATGGAAATGCGCTACAAGGTAGCGGAGGCATTGGAAAACAAGTTGCTGAATGGATAATTGGTGGACGACCGACCAGTGATTTGCTACCATTTTATGTATCAAGGTTCTTAGACCTACACAACAACAGACAATATTTACAACAAAGGATTCGGGAAGTTGTTGGAAGGTTATAATTTTGACTTTCAACTGAAATACTTATTTACAATTAAAATTATCTTACAATCAACTTTTTTGACCTATCTCTTCTGATTTGTGGTAATGATTTAATAATTACTCCCACATTATCGCTTGTGTACTTTCAGGCATTATTCAATATTATATCCACATCAATGCGAATATAAAAACGCAAGAAAGCTTCGTTGCTCACCTTTGTATAGTGTTTTAGAAGAAAGAGGGGCCGTTTTTGGTATAAAAATGGCATATGAGAGAGCTCTGTATTTTGATACAACATATGAAAGTAAGTTTTATTTTTTTTAATAATAATGATAGTAAAAGGTTTATAAAGATAAAGCTGTTACATACATAACACAAAAGAAAACAAAAGGATATTCATAGATTAACAACTTAGGAGATGTCAAAAGGACCATGCTCAGATATATTATGGGAGAAGAAGCCTCTAGCAGCTGATTTTGAATTTATAAATGATTTTATAATTACAGTAGAACCTCTCATAACGAGCATAACTCGTTCCAGAATCTTACTCGTTATGTGAAACTAATTTTCTCATATAAATCAATGTAAAACACGATAATGCGTCCCATGCGAAATATTTTTTCTTAACGTTTATTCAAATAAAATTACATGCTTATAATTTGTTAAAGATCGTAACAACCTGGATAAAAACATTTTTAAAATCGAAACTAGCTTATTATTTATTAATTTATGACAAATAATTAATTCTTTTTTATTAGAAAGCTGTCTAGACACATTTTTGCAAAGGTTATTAAACTTTGCACAAAAAAAAATACAAGTAATGTCTGAACATAAGTTTAAAAAAATGTGTGATCACAAACGACACTAACATACTAACGGCACGAGTGCTAAACACAGACTGACAAAATGACGCAGAAGTCCCGCTCACAAATGCGTCATACGCATGGGGGTATAATAGTAGTCATACGTTATGTGACTTCCCCTTTCTGCGTCACTCGTTATGTGAAATGTCGCTCATTAAGGGAGCAATTTTTTCACATTTTATTTTGCTCGTTATGCGAATCACTCGTTATGAGAGGTGCTCGTTAAGAGATGTTCCACTCTATATTTTTATTGTTTGTATATCTCAAACTACTATCATTTTGTTTTCGTTGTATGTGTATTAAATGGTTAGATTCAAAACTCTCATTGGGTCAATAGAATAATTAAATATACAAAAATTATCACAAATTTTCAAATTTCCACAAGAATATAATTTTATATTTTTAGGTGGTGATGAGCTTCCTAAAATGCCACGAGGAAGTTATTACAAACCAAAGTTTTTTGAATTCATGAGAAAAGAGTACCTCGCCTGTAGGGAAGGAGTAGGAATCATCGACATGTCTTCTTTCTCAAAGATAGAAATAAGTGTAAGTTATAAATTATGAGTAAAATTAGTCTTGATACATAGAAAAAAAAATTTAAATGTTTAATAAAAACCATTTTAAAAATAAATAGTTGAAATAATATAGATGATTTTTTCTGTGAGGTACCGGTTTAAAATAGTGCTTCCACTCTTCTCTATTATCATCATTTTACAACAGGCAAAATAACATCTCACAAAATTCAACAATGAGGTTCACCACACATTGCCTTTTTAGACGAGACTAGTGTGTGGGGATCTCATGTCTAACTTCCTTTTATAAGGTTGTTGCACACCTGTCGCTGGTTGCCCTACATTGTGGGATATGCCATAATGGTATGAATGAATATAGCTGATTTCTTATTACTTTGAATCCTAAGTTTTCAGAAAGTAATTTGTCGAGTGATTTTTTTTTTGTAATTATTCAGTTAATTCTAATTTGCATTGAAGATTTTGTACCTATGTTTATTAAACATCTAATTTGCATTGAAGAATTTTGTACCTATGTTTATTAAACATCTAATTTGCATTGAAGATTTTGTACCTATGTTTATTAAACAATCTTTTGAAATGTCAAAATATCTTTCAATTGCTCTTTATTTTTACAGTTGGGCTATGATCATGTAAGTGATTAGCTTTATTATAACATTTGTCATTGACATTTTTAGTAGACATTTTAATATTCCTGATATTGCATTTCAAAATATTGAGAATTTTAGTTTCATATAAATATTTGAAATGTTAATGTTTGTGTTTTCAGTCTGGTAGCGATGCTGTTGTGGAATACTTACAAAATCTATGTTCAAATGATGTAAATATTCCAGTGGGAGGACTTGTCCATACTGGAATGCAAAATGAAGATGGTGGCTATGAAAATGATTGCATGCTGGTGCGTTTGGGACAAAGTAACTATTTCATGGTGTCTCCAACGAGTCAACAAACAAGAATATTCAACTGGATGTCACATAACCTCCCCAGTGATCACTCTGTCAACTTGAATGATGTTACATCAATGTACACTGTTATAAATGTTGTTGGACCAAAGGCAAATCAACTATTGTCAGAGTTGTCAAATAGCAGAGTGAACATTTCTCCGTTCACTTTTAAATATTTAGATGTTGGATATGTCTCTGATGTGATGGTCATGGGATTCACTCACACAGGGGAACCAGGATATTGCTTGTATGTTCCTTCTGAATATGCATTGCATGTTTATGACCGTTTAATGACAGTAAGTATACATATTATTTTTTTCAATAATTTTTTGGAAATTCTTGTGTAAGATATCAAATAGATTTAAAAACTTCCTCATGTGTGTGCTACACAAATCCCCGAAGATTCATTGCAATACCAAATGGTTAATTTTCAAAAATTCTTGTGTGAGATATCAAATAAATAAATTATAATGAAAAAACCTTCTCAGATGTGCGCTGAACATATACCCATTGGAATCGGACGGACGGTATAGGAGTTCATCAGCCACATACATACGTATAATATATACAGCCTCATTCATTCTCTAACCCAAGAAAAAATATTTTTACTTTAGTATTAAAGAGAATCATTTTAATTTAATATTTTACTAAAGTTTAAATGTAATTTTCAGTTTTTTTTAATATTCATTTCTAGGTTGGTAGAGACTATGGAGTTAGAGATGTTGGTATTATGACACAAAGGTTCATGAGAATAGAAAGATTTATACCATTTTGGGCAGAAGAATTGTCAAGTGCAGTTACTCCGTTTGAAGCTGGAAATGGATACAGAGTTAAACTAAATGTAAAGAATTTTGTTTAACTTATGAATTTATTTTATTACATTTTGTTTCAATGACCAAATCAAATGCATTATTTTTAACATAAAAGAAAGTGTTTCGTTCAAATTTGTGAAGCCATTTTTAATAACACTTCTATGTGAAATTTACAGTACAAAAAGACATAAGTCGCACCTGACCCCACAATGATGAACTCATTGTTATTAAAAATATTTATTTAATTGAGTAATAATATTGGATACTCGACAGTTGTATTATAATCTAAAATTAAACTACATTATTACGGTAAAAGGCGGCAGCCCTGGGCAAACTGTGGCCTACCGCGTGTATAAGTGCAGCCCACGAGCAACATGCATCAAAAATCAGAATATAAAAAAAATTGTTACTTTTTCGATTGCAATCGAAAAAAAATAAAAGAAGACTGAAAATTTATTGCTGCGCGGACATTATTTAATTTAAATTATCGAAATAAACAAGAAAATTGTCATTTTCTCGCTGCGCAGAATTGTGTTTTATTTAATTTATCAAAATAAAAATTTCTCTTTAAAATTTCCTAGAAAATTAATGATACATAAAATAGCAAAAATATTTGTCCCAGCCCTGGTATCATAGTGTATCAAGTTTTCCCAGCCCTGGTATCATAGTGTATCAAGTTTGCCCAGCCCTGGTATCATAGTGTACAATTTTGTGTCCCACCTTACATAGCACATAATATATATATGTGGCCTAAGAAAGGTTGAGTTTGACTAATGTTTTCAAACTTACACATTAATTTATCAAAATATCTTTTCTTGTCTTTTCAGAAAGAATATTTTATTGGTAAATATGCCTTACAGCATCAAAAAGAAAGAGGCGTAACAAAACGACTGGTGATGTTTCATTTGAATAATTTTGATCCAGATTCTGATATATGGCCATGGGGAGGAGAACCTCTTTATAGAAATAATCAATTTGTTGGAACCGTTACATCTGCTGGGTATACATAATTAATTATTTTTTTGTGGTGTACATTTTTTTTGATATTTTTGACCACTTCATGCTCTGGGGGGCAAGTCTAAAAACATCAGGTTTTTTACAAGTCTTAAAATTTGCAATATTTCACTAATTTTTGAAATACTTTTTTTTACAAGTCTTAAAATTTGCAATATTTCACTAATTTTTGAAATACTTTTTTTTACAAGTCAAAATTTTCAATATTTCACTAATTTTTGAAATACTTACAAAACATGTTTTTATGTTTATCAATATATAACAACAGAAGATAAGATATTTCTAACTCACATCATGTGGCAACTGACAAGCACAGATCGTTCGTTTATCTTATGTAACACAAACAAGTCGAAACATGTGAGCAGTGCTCGGGTTGGTGTGACAGGATGTATGCGCCACCAGGAAACAGTGCTCATTCAAAAGTATGAAGTGGTTAATATGTCATAATTTTATTCTTTTTTTTAGATATGGGTTTACTACAGACAAAATGGTTTGTTTAGGATTTATTCAAAAACCAGACACAATTAGTATGACAACCACTAGAGTACCAGAACATCAGCAAATTATTACAGATCAATATATTATGGATAGAAATGCACAATATCAAATAGACATTGCTGGACAAAAATTTCCTGTAATGCCACATATATTTGCACATCCATTACCCATTGAAAATACTGGAATAAAAAAAGCGTATCGTCCAACTATCACAGAGGACATTACTCGAAGCATATAATTGTTTACACTTATTTTTAAGAGAATCTCAAATCAATATGTATAATGAAAAGTATATATATTTTAATATTTATTGTAATATAAATTATATTCTGTACATTATGTAAAGTATATCTCTAAGTAATTATTATATAATGTAAATAAATAATTCCAATACAATTGTTTTAAAATTTGTTTTTGGGTCAATCCATTTGATATCACCCAAGCCATGTGCTCATCATTTTTGATTTCTCTGGATTTTTTACCATGTGTTCCCTATAGATAGATGGTTACAAAATACTATATGAAAAAAAATTAAAAACCCATAGTTTTTTCTGGCGGCCATATTTATAATGACGGGTGGGCAAATTTTAATGAAAAACGTGGTTTCCGGAAAATTTAATTGCCAAGCTATTCAAAAAGATATCAGAATAATTCAAAAACCATTGTGTTCAGCAAGAAATACACTTTATGCATACATTTTATTTATGCATACATTTTATGCATACAAATTATTATATCATGCAAGAGTCATCAAATTTTTTTCTGTAAAAACTCGGAAAAAAATGATAAATTGTTACTTTTTAAGACCATCTTTTTTTTAAGGAAATGGGACTCACTAATAATATGTTGTTTCTGTGTTGAATACTTACAAAACTACCTGAAGTATAAGTTTTAGTCCTGAGAATGCACTCATTTTTTTTCTAGAGCTTTTAAAAAATGGCCGAAAGCCCGAAAATGTCAATTTTCTCAAGTCAATAACAAAAAAAGGGACTGAATGAAAACAAGTGAAAAATTTACAGAATGTTATTTATGCACATATGAATATCTCACAAAAAAATATCACTGATACTTAACTACATTAAGAGTTATAGAGCAGTGAATTTCAGTAAAAACACCACCCTTCTAAACGCCCGTGCAGTATCAAGTTACCAAACGAGGGCTCAAATTGTTACAGTTGACATTGGTAAAATGATGTTTAAATCATTACATACAATTAGTTATCAAATATTTATACTTTTAAATAACAATGGGCAGTGATAACAATAGGTAAAAGTTCTAATTCTTAAACTTAACTTATCAATATATTTGTTGTACTAAACATGCATACAGTATACACGTAACATTGTTTCTCTATGTATTTAGATTTAAAACTTTAGTTGTAGGTACCTACTATTTATGGTCTCACGTTTCTTTGGTTGGTTGGAAGAAATTGCCTTATGGCAAGAAATCTGCCATTGTTTACATTATTGTACATGAACTTAATAAATAAATGAAATGTAAAAAATATAAGAGGAATACGTTTTGTAACTCAATAACCTTTCTTTCTTAACAGACCGATAGAACTGAGCTGATTACACAGGTAATGCCCAGTGAGGAATTTTTACATTGTCTTATTGATTAGCTTATGCTTTCAAAATCCCATCATTTTATCTCAAAAGCTCAAGCTCAATATTTTAAAGAAACAAAAGAAAATCTGATTGAAACCCACTGTTTAGTTATTGGTGATTTTGCAGAAAACTATACATTTACAGTACAGGATGAAATTCAAAGTTTTCACTGGACTAATACACAAGCGACACTGCATCCGTTTGTCATTTACTTTAAAAAAAAGACAAAGTATGTTGCAAATCTATTTGTGTAATTAGTGACCACCATTATAAATATGGCCGCCAGAAAAAAACTATGGGTTTTTAATTTTTTTCAAATAGTGATTTGTGACTGTGTATCTATAGAGAACACATGGTAAAAAATCCAGAGAAATCAAAAATGATGAGTACAAATTTTATCAATATTGGGTGATCTCAAATGGATTGACCCTTTTACTTTGAATAAAAATACCGACATTGTTTATTTTTGCAAATCCCAAATTATATTCATGAACCCTTTAAAAGCGCAATATTTTTCTTGGTCACAAACTGCACCCCCTCCAATGTAGCGTGTGACCAAAAATAAAACTGATATTTCTACAAAAAATGAACACGAACTGATGAGAATACAAATTTTATTCCAAGATACATAGAAAAAAAAATACCAAAAACATAAAATTAATTATACTAGTTGCATGAAACACATGAGATCCAACTGTCGATAGTGATAGTTGTATAGTTGAAGAATAAGTACCAAACTATAAACCCATAAATACAAATTATTAAATATTTTAAGATATTTGACACTAAATTCAATTTTTATAAAAATTGTTAAAAAAAAATTGAGATGTGCTAGTGCAATGTTAATACTTTTCATAGAAAATTAAATTATTTAGTTGGGGTGCTTCGGCTTTTTTCGTTATTTTTTAAAAATTTGGAAATATAGGCAGTTAAACTCATAAATTTATCATAAAAAAAATATTTTTCTTAATAAAAAATGTTTGAGAAACCCAGGAATATTTTTGAAAAAACAAATTTGAGATTTTGTATTTGTCTATGTTTATACCAATTTTCAGCGTTCTAGCTTTTATGGTTTCTGAGATATATGGAAAAATAAAAACAAAAATTTCTAAAGTTGATAACCCCTGACTGAAACAAAAAATCACAATTCTGAGAATAAAAGTTTTGTAGGCTTTACTGTTTATATATTCTGAAATTTTGGGCTCTGTAAATTGAGCGGATCAAAAGTTATAAGGGGGGGGGGACACACAAAACTCACATAAAATTTTCTACTCCGAATTGTATTGGAACATATATGCTGCGTAAATCCATGTATTGGAACATATATGCTGCGAAGCCTCTAAGTTGGTGTTTTTAGCATGCAAAAAGTCCACTACGCCATACAAAATGTTCCTTCGTACACGCATCTTGGATTTAAACTGCCTCTTCCTTCAATAGAATTTCATTCTATTGAACGAATCGACAGTTGGATTAACTAGTTGCATGTAACACATGAGATCCAACTTTCAATAGCGATAGTATGTATAGTTGAAGAATAAGAATCAAACTATAAACCCATAAATCCAAATTATTGAATATTTAACACATGTTGGTATTCAATATAGGACAGTATGGAGGTCAGTCCTCTTTTCCTACCCAGAATATGAAAACAGCATGATGGTTCTGTATGTATGTTTGGAGATTAAGTATCAAACTATTTAGTCTTCTTACATATTGTGTATAGGCGACTGCCATACAAATAATTTATTGTATGAAGCAATTTCATCACTAAATTCAATTTTTATTAAAATTGTTAAAAAAAATTTGGGATGTACTTCTACAAAATTAATATTTTTATTTTATTTTATATATTTTTTTTTATAGAAAATTCAATTATCTAGTAGGGGTGTTTCGGCTTTTTTCAATATTTAAAAAAAAATGGAAATATAGGCAGTTAAACTCATAAATTTATCATAAAAAAAATATTTTTCTTAATAAAAAATGTTTGAAAAACCCTGGAATTTTTGGCTCTGTAAATTGAGCGGATCAAAAGTTATAAGGGGGGGACGGACACACAGACACACGAAATGTTCTACTCTGAATTCTGAGTAAATCCGTATATGGAACATATATGCTGCGAAGCCTCTAAGTTGGTGTTTTTTGACTTCAAAGTTGGAAAAGCCGTGAAAAAAGTAGACCCTGCATACAATTCTCGCGTATCCTGGTTTGAAACATTGTCAATATGTTAAGAGAACAAAGTTCTCTTGAACAAATCGACAGTTGGAAAAGGATATACTTAAGACAAAACAATCCAGGGAGACAAGTCTCGTCAACAGACGGAATCAAAACCATCCATGTTTACCCATATCATGGATATAATTATCTTATGGAGTTCTTTAACATCTTAAAATATTATATAACTCCACAACATAATTATATCCATGATGTGGGTAAACATGGATGGTTTTGATTCCGCCGGTCGACCAGACTTGCCCCCCAGAACTCAATTTATGATAATATTTAATGCAGTCAGTAATATACATACATTATTATAAACTAATTTGTCTATTTGGACCAAATTTACCTATGCACTTCACAATTTAATTTTAATTAAACCTTGTTTAAAAATATTGTGATGTCATACGTCATCACTTACATACGTTTCACTTATAAAAACATTATTTGTAAAGATATAAAATCTTGCAAAAATTATATATTATACAGTTTGCAAAATATTTGTTTTATATTATGTACAAAAAATTAAATAAATATTCATGCGGTCCACCTGTTAAGAATCGCTGTTATAGAATATGGCATACGAGGTTATGATTATATTGTTGGATGTTCCAGAAAGAGATGTATATAAATATTCAAGGTCATAATGTACGTTATTTATGGTGCACATTCAAACATTGAAAAAGTCTCTTGATTAAGGCACTAAGAATAAACAAATAAAACATATAAAATATAAATGTATATATTTATTTACATAACGATTTATTTAATTTTAAAATAGTTAGGTATTGCTAAGTAAATTTTGAATCACTGATCTCAGATTGATTAGTATTAGAATCACTTGGTTCTGTAGATCTTAGTAGTCTTGATAACCTTTTGCCTATCATTTGTGGATAGGTATTATTTTTTATTCTAAATTCTTTAGATTGGTGTGTTACTGCACCATTCATTAATTGAAAACTACACAAGGTATGTAACGGTTGAATAAGTTTATCTCTATAAATATTATTGCTTTCCAAATATGATAATGCCTCAGCGCCCGTTTCTAATGTACTTAAACATCCGTCGGTCGGTTGAGTCCTGATTATATAATTACTCGTTTCATGGCCCATTAACTTAACTTGTTTGATTTTATGCAACATTGGAGTAGAGGCATATATAGCTTTAGCCTGTGGCCATGTTCCATCAATCAAAATAATATTAAATGGATCTTTAGACACATTTACAGGTTCTATACATCTGATGTCCACGGAAGATTTACTCGGGTAAAGCAAAATTGTGTTAGGCATTGTCAGTATTTCAGATAGTCCTTCGTGTTTGGGTAAAGGAAACTTTTTTCCTTTGAATATCAGACATTTACCCTCCTTCAGCCCTAATTTCAGCATAGGAGCAGTTTTCAAACATCGTCTTTCTTCTGCTGGATGTTGTAATAATATCAGTCGACTTTGCGGATCTAGACGTTCTTGAGGAAGTGCTGAACACCAGCAAACAACACTCGGTCTTCTATAAATATTATTAAGAAAAAATATATTAATAAAAGGTGTAGTGAAGTGTTTTCATTCAATACATGTAAGCTGTATATTTACTGTAAATAGGATGCATGTATAAAAAAATTTAGCTTTACACCAGAGATAATCAAACTTATTTCTTTTACCGCCCCCTTTGAAAATCAATTATTTTTCAGCGCCCCCAATTTTTTATACACTCCTAAAACCTAAAAATCACAATATCATTACCTTAATTAATTTAGTTATAGTGTGCTATATTAGTCGGTTCTGGTGTTTAAACTTACATTCTTAACTAGAAATTTTTACCAGTGAAATTTAAAACGCAACTTTATAATATTAACGCCCGCTTGCACCAAACATATTTATTCGTCTTAAACTGGCTAAACTCCGAATAAACCTCGGTTATTGCGAATAGCGTCTTGCGCCAAACTTTTATTCGAAGATTAAGCCGAATAAACTTAACCCAATGGATGGGTCGGATTAAGTTTAACTATTCATGTTAACCAGCTATCTGTCAATTGACATTTCGTTGTTATTATCATTACATAGGTTATATATTTTGAAAATTGACTGCCGATTGCCAAAGACTGATTGTTGTATTTGTCATACGTCATTAACTCACTAATTACTTTCTTAACGGTATTAAGACATGCCATTCCTACTGACTGCGCGTTGTTTGACAATTTAATTCGCTGTTGTAACGCGTCCCGTGATAGTTCGTCTTCCCACGCTGTGAATCTCTTCATCGCAGATTTAGCATCCATATTTATAATTCAATTTTAAAATTAAAATATAATACTTTACGTAAAATTAAAGGTTTGTTGACAGTGGTTGACAAAGAGAATATAACCTACGGATAGTGGTCTTGACAGACGACGAGGATGAAAAACAATAATATGACATGACAGTTAACCACAGAAACATCGCAGAAACGGCGTACGTATCGTGTATTGCTATATAAAAAAAAAACAATTGCGACGAAAAATGTCCAAATGAGTAGTCATCTACCTGGCATCCCCCGAATAGCTAACCGACGGTTAAATTCTGTTGGTGCAAGAAGTTATTTTAAACCCACGGTTACCAAGTTAACTATTCGAGGATTAAGACGAATAGTGTACTACTTTGGTGCAAGCGGGCCTAAGAATATAATATTTTAATCAAATTAAAAGAAACAATATAGATAGGTAATCAATTTTAGTTTTATAACTAATCTAATGAGATGGATGAATTTGATGATTTTTAACAAGTTTGTTGATATCAGGTTCGATTTTACTCAAAAACATCAGTAGGTATCATACAGGATAGAAATATAAACTAAATATTCGATATTGAGTAGTAGGTTGGTTTTAATTTTAGTGAAATTTTAAATAAGTAAGTGAAATTACAAAAAATCAACAATCGCCCCCCTACATCACGCCAACGCCCCCCATTTTTTTCTGAGCCCCTTAACGTCCCCCTCTAGGTCTCCAACGCCCACAAGGGGGTGTTATCGCCCGCTTTGAGAAAGACTTCTTTACACAAAATGTGTTGTAGCTAATATTATAATACAATGTTTCTTATTATGTGTATTTTAATATTAAAGTTAACTCAACATAAGGTTTTATTGACAGCTTATAGGCTAAGTAATTATAATTGTTAGTTTTGATAATACAATTAGATATCTTAATTTATTTTTCTGACGGGTGACAAATTATTTGTAAGTAATTTAAATTATGTCTATTCAGTTACATACAATCCAATATATGTAGTTTGTCTAAACCATCATAAACAAATATTTTTACTTACGTGCACATTTCACAAATATTCCTCATTTTTGGCGGATCAGCAGGAATATTCGATAAATCATTCCAAACACTATCTTCCATTATATTTTTTTTTATATTTTATGTTGAAAATTTAAATTTCAAACAAAAATTAAATATTAAACAACAAAAATAAAATTAACCACAATCTTAACAAACCAGCAACTGGAACTGTCAAATATGACATTTCATTATCCACACGGCATACTTCATGACGCATCTATGGATTATAGACTTGTTACTTTTACTTCGCGATAGTATGCAGTACAAAGTGAATGAAACCTTTGTTATGCCCGAAAAAAATAATGCCGAAAAACAATGATTTTTATTTTGTTCCACGGCAACATTTCGGAAAACAGCTAGCGCTCGTTGCGGGCGAAAAACGGAACTTGCAGCTAGCAGCTAGCACGCGCTCTCTCTTGGCATTCGACGCTGGTGGAGGACGGACGGTTTGGTGTGACGCCGTCATCGGTCGACACGCGCGTCCCGATGGCGGCCATATTTTCAAGAGCACGAGGAGGTCTGTGTGACAGGACCCGTCACGCGCATGGACGCTGATGGTGCCCCAGAACCAAGATGAGGGCATCAACAGGACAGGAGGTTGGAGGCAGAGCGCAGTGTGGGGCCACCGCGTAGGGAACGCGGCGGCTCGCAGATTGGACCACGAAGGGCAATCCGTGTCGTCTGGGGCGTCGGTTCGCCTCCGGTGAGGCCCCGGCTGGTATGCCACCTCTGTCGAGATGCGCCGTCATAGCGTGCCGTGGGGCACAGAGCCAGCCATGGGTGACGGTCTGGAGGAGGAGATCAGGAGGAGAAGAAGAAACCACGCCGGACACGGGGAAGACCTGCTAGCCTGACGCAGAGGCTGGGCCCCACCGAACTACAGTCACCACGTGGAAGACAGTGACATGCCTGGAGGAAGGATGTCGCTGTACCCTGGGGCGGTATATTCTGGTCGGCGTCTTTTCGTGTGTTCGCGTGTGTTTGACAGTTCGTTTCGGTAGATGCCACGTCATTTTGTTTTGTTATTTGTACTCTGTTGTTGTTGTGTTTGTTTTTTTTTTATTATTTATTTGCCATGGACGAACAATGTTGATATTATAAATAAAAAAGCGCCGTACTAAAACAAATTTCATAGTGTCACCATCATTTCTCTCCTTTTCTTCCCCACACCATGGCTTGATGTTTCCTCGTGGTAGACGAGAGGTCTCATCACCTTTTTCAATATTATTTTCATATTTACTCCTCCAAGATTATTTTGCCCAAAAAGTATATAAAAACCATGAAGGTATATGAATAAAAACAGATAGTTAACATTATTCATTGATTGGACATAACAATGCCACCGCCTACAATATAGCGGGGATGTGGGAGGCGCAAGTTATAATAAAGATACGTAAAGGAGCGAGGAGAAAGATTATTCGACAATCCAATAATAAAAATAAACACTTCCTTGTGCAAATTTATATATTTAGTGGCGAATTTATTGCCATAAAGACAATTTCTTCCAACCAACCAGATGGTGATGTAACCTCTTGCCTTCCTCAAGGCTACATTAGAGCCTATGTGGGGGGAAAATAAAAAAAAATGATACCTTTCTCCCAAGAGGCTTGGAGGTCGAGCTCACTTTTTAATGTCAATATCAGGTCGAAGCACAATTTCATGTCACAATTTAAATTTATAAAAAATATTATTAAATGCAATCGTGGTCTAACTATGCAAAAAAAAAATTCAAATTGTGAATGGTCGAAGGTCAGACGGCACGATTATGTCACAAAATAAAATATAAAATCAGTCTTCAATAAATCAAATTTAGGACGTCACCGTCGTCGTTGGCTGATGGGGGCAGGAAACCAGGGAAACGCTCCCCCTGTCCCGGACAGCAGCAGATGCTGGTTCAGTGTTCATATCGGGAACCGTAACGGCTGGGCAGGTGTCCTCGGGGCGGCAGGGCTCAAGAGTAACACTTCAGGCTGCGGCTCCAAGACAAGCGCGATCCAACGACACCGGAGCTCTTTCCGGAGGAACGCCGACCGCGTTCGACGAGCGCGGCTCGTGACAATCCAACCATGTCTGTCACCTTTAATGTCACATATTTTAGGTTATTTATTGTCAAAATATTTTTTCCACATTTTCATTTCTCTTAAATATTTGTATGTGGTCTATTGATTTGGCGCCGAATTTGAAATAAAATATAACGCGAACAGAGAGGTCGCGTCAAAATGATGTTACACTTTGAATTTTTTGCGTACGGCGCTTAGAATGATCATGAGAAAAAAGAAATAAATAAAATACACAGCAAACAACAAATACTGCAAAACACATTGGCATAATGTTACCCTACTCTCAAGAACATTAAAAGATGAGCTCACTTTTTAGAGTCATGTAGTTAAATGTTTGACGCCTATAAGATATTCACATGCAAATAAAAATAAAAGCATAAATAATCGTGGCCTGACGATGAATAAAAATGTCAGTTGTCAATTTACACGGCACGATTAGGTATATCCCAAAATAAATAACATCAAAATGCAATCATTGATGCAAAAACAACAACAGTGTTAAAAAGACTTGTAAAGGAATGGCTATTGAGATGTGGTTTTATATATTTATTTATTTACATATTTCAGTACAGTACATTTCATAATGGTATACATAATAAAAATATTGAAATTTTACTATCTCACTAGGCTGAATGCCTTTTCTGAGGTAGTACCCTTAAAGCATTTAGACAAAGATTAAATATTGATTTTTTAATTTATTTTTTTGTTAAATATTTTTAATATATTGGTTAAATATTGTTATTGGTTATTTTATTTATATACAAAACAGATATCACACGATTTTTTTTTCATTTCATTTATAGAATAATAAATAGATAAGTTTTGGAACATAGGAAGGAGTGTGTGTTTGGAAGACCATCGTAGTGTTTTTTTTTACTTTTTTTGTTATAATTAGAGTACCTATACATAGACATTACTACCTGCTTGTAAACAATTCATTTAACTGCAGATAATTTTGACTTTAAAAGTGAGCTCATCTCTTTTCTATGAGTAAGACAAACCTCTACGTGTCCAGAGAGAGGGTATCAACTTCTATCCCTGGCACTTCGGAGCAGAACCTCATAGCTCCTGGAAGCAGGACCCTGATACTGGGCCGCCTTGGTCTCCTCGGCCGCGACGGAAATTCAATGTCCCATTTTTATTTAATTTTGTGGGTACTTACCCAGATCGTTTTTTTTCTCGACAGATTTTCTGTGGATGTATTCTTCTTTTTTATGAGTTTTTTGACAACGTGGCAGCGCCGGTTTTTTTACCCGCCAAATGACTCTAAATTCAAATTTCGAAAGAAAATTTTTTAAAAGAAAAGAACCGACACTCGGCCTTGTCGCTGACGAATTTATAAAAAAAATGATGATATCCTTCTCACGAATAGTGATAGTTACTTACCATAGAAAAGAGTTACATACTTACTTAAGCCGGCAATGTTACCATGAGCAAATTAAAAGTTATAATTGTTTTTTTGGCTTTTTTCAGGCATATCACAATATTTCTGAACACAGCCCAATAGATTTTCATATAATATACTAGATGTCGTAGTTAGCAAATTTATATATGAATCGAAGTGAGGCATTTTTCCGGTGGATTTTTGGCGTTTTGGTTGGCAGACCACATCGTTTTTCTATAGAGAATAACGATTAATGTGAATTGTTTTCGGATTTATTTGCCGAAAAAAAAACACTTTGTTTATATAGATTTAGAGGACAGTTATCTAGGATGTGTTGAAATGTAAGGAAAACTGCAATATGTTGCCAACCAAAACGTCAAACATGCGATATTCCATGACTCACATTTTACACGGAGTACTACATCTAGTATACTATATGAAAATCTATGCACAGCCCTAATAGTCATCAATTCATTACTTTAACACGTTATTAAATGCTCATAATGGAATATTTAGGGACCAGGTGCATAGGTATTTTATTTTTGAAAAGAAGTTAACCGACCGCCGTGGCAGATTACAACAAAGTACTTAAAATAAAACAAAGTTTGAAAAAAAAACCTCTTTAATTTCTAATATAATTTTATATTTTTCATTAAATAAAATAAATACACTAGTAATTAAGTAAAATATGAATAACGTTACTTAAATATACACTATCAACATTGAAAAAATCTCGATACATTTTTTTTAAATAATGTACGGTTCATGAATAACTTCTTGGGATCAAATATTTTACGACAATAAATCATTTATGTACACACTGCTTTGTGTTTTAATCTTTGATTACATAGGCACATGTTGGAAACACTGGTAAGTTAAAAGATTTCATTTAACTAATACATACTCTGTACAGGTTGACCAACAATGGATTTTCTTCAAATTAAAAAATTTACATAAGTAAAATCTCCTCAATCATTTCAAATCAATTCTCTTTTCTTTCATAAATTGTATATTTATGTTTGAAGAAATTGCCTAATGGCAATAAGCCCACCAGTGTGCATTATATTTGTTTATATTATGTACAAAAAAATAAATAAATATATTTACAAATACTTTTTTCCTTTCATTGGGTTTTAATTACACTTCATTATATTACAAAATTGTGACTTTGATTTTCAAAATTCTTGATTTAATAAAATATAAAATTCATAATCAGCAAAAAATAAAAATGTAATAATAAAAAACTCTTTTGGTTAAAACACCAGTAACAATTTGTTAGAAATTAATCGATGGAGCGACTATATAAGGGGTGGCAAAAAAAATTATAAATCATTATCAATACTTGCAAATTGAGATAAAAATGACCATTTTAATGTAGCGACATGTTTACAAAGATTCAGTGCAGGTGTCAATTTCATCTTTAATTGATCACGCATAGTTGGAAAATTGAGTAAAATAAATGCAGTACCATCGACCTCTTCTTCTCTTAGCTTGTCTGCAATTACCTTACACTCGTCATACTTCTTAAGATATAAATAAACGTCATTGACTGACCATTCGCAAGGATTTTTCGAGATGGGATGTTTGCTGTCTTCTTGAGAAAATGACGAAGTGAATATTTTAGTGTCGGTGGGTAAAGGATCATGCAACGGTGTTACGCGTAATTTTTTTAATTCGGGTTCTTCACTATCTGATACATCGGATATTTCTCTGTCATCGTTGTTTCCCATTTCTAATGAATTTGATATAGAACTGTCTCCATCTGACTCGCTATCGTCGTAATGTTTTTTCGGAACAACACAAGTATTGCTATAAATTGTTTCAACGTCTTTCTTATTCCAATGTCCTTCTTTTATCTGAATTGCAAAATTTGGTAACTTGGCACCCCTTGTTTTCATTTCTAGTGGCGGAAAATTTGTTCTCGGTTCTCGTTTCTTCCTTTGTTTTTTATTTGTTGTATCAGAATTGCTATCGGGTGAGTTGGGTCTGGTTCCATTTTCAGAATGCGGAGGAGAAGATGCTGGACTCGGATCACTTTCGTTTCCAGATTCATTTCCCCTTTTTGGTGATTTGCTAACTTCCATGGTATTTTTTTTTTCTAAAGCACGAACAGTCATGAAATGAAGACCTTTTTTGTTTTTCCTTTTTTTTGCCATATTCCAACATTTAGGAACAGAAGATTTTGAAACACTACCTTTCGGCCTTCCACGCTTTTCAGTTGTAGTTACGATATCTAAAAAAAATGTTGCTCCAAATAAATAATTTAAGAAAGAAAAATGTAATTGTATTGATTTCAAAATAACATCATTCATGTCCATAAAAAATAAGACAAATTACAATTTTCTCCAGGATATTTCTCCAGAATTAATATATTTGACAATAGGTACCTATATGTTATAGGTACAATAATTTTTTTACAATTAAATTTGCATGTTTACTTTTGTAACTTACGAAATTTAGTTTTATCCACTTGTAAACACCGTTCAGGACATTGTTCATTAACTTCACTGAGACCAAAAAGACAGGGACAACATTGAAGTTTGTAGCATATTTCCTTGCAGAATTCTGGAACTTCATCTTTTTTACTTATTACTGGAATAGTGGCGTGATAAGTTGATGTCTTCAATCTTTGGAAAAAAACAAAGGTACTACTTAATTAATCAAACAAATGAAGATGACTTATGTATGAAAGTATTGTCATCCGTATTAAAACATTCATTCATTCATACCATCACAGCAAATTCCACAATGTGGAGTAAACAGCAACAGGTGTACGGCTGTGCATTACCTGATAAAAGGAAGCACTATGGATGCGTATATTCTCACACCAGTCTCGTCTTACTTAAAAAGTAAGCAACATTCAGAATGGTTGATTAACCTCTTTGCTGAACTATAACAATAATAAATGGATAATTTACACATCTCAAGGGACCTATGTGAGATGTTATTTTGCCTGTTGTATTTTCGATGACCCGGCTCTTACTGGAGAAACGATGATAGAAAAGGGTGGTAGCATTATTTGAAGCTGGTGTCTCACATATTAAAACAATAGTAATTCTAATTCGTATTGTAAATACGATTAAACATTCTATGCATATTAAAAATATAAATTATAGGTATTAAAACTATAAACAAGTGTATTGAAAATATATATAAACTATGTTTTTGTTCCAAAAGTATTCAAATGACTTACTTAGCTTTCAAAACTTCTAATCGATGATAATGTTCTGGTTTTTCTTCTTGTTCCCAGTCCTTCAATAACTTTGCTGGTTTATAGGCAACAGATATAATCATGTTTAGAACTTCTCGTATCACCAATGATAACGGTCCAGGACCAACACTTTTAGGAAGCTGTGACAGTTTATTCTTACTTATAAACGGACCAGAATAACATTTGTAATTGAAATAAATTTTATCGCACCACTCATCTTTATTTGTCTGATTAATATCAATATTTTTTTTGTTAGAAATTTCGTGCATAATCCTGGTGACTGCATTTGAAATTTCTAAAGGAAAATTGTTACTATCGCACCATCCAGGGGGAAAAATATTTAGACTATTATAAACCAACCAATGCGACGTTTTTGTTGATAATATATAAATTTGTAACAAATGCTTTGTTACTTTCAATATATGAGCAGAACATATAGTAAAAGGATTATATGGATTTGCTACTTCAAGTTTCATTCCTTTATTAAATCCTAATTCGGTCGCATGACTGAGCATTTTGAAATACTTGGTTGGTGCTGATACAGAAGAGTTTATCTGTAAATATTCGCCCCAATCAAATTGTTTCTTTTTGTCCCAAGATATAGGTGGTACGATTGAGATACCGTTGGTTTGGGCCCATCCTATAGGAAATATATATGGATGCGATACAGTACACAACCAATACCCTCCATCATTATTACAGTCATTCAAATAATCATCAAGAACGACTAGGAAATAAAAACTGTCAAAAACTTTGGTTATCGTTGCGGGGCAGACATCAGACATATTTGTAGGTTTCAATGCTTCCAATTTCATGCCAACTTCAAACTGATGTAAAAATGTTTTCACATCACTCTGGAAATAAAATTACATTTTATGAATCTTGAACACACAACAGGACCCAACATTGTATTTTTATCATTGAACAGCTTCTTATTAAAATTATTCTATGTTTATTTATACCTAAGTAATTCCATTATATATTATAATATGTCTTACAGATGAAGAAATACTGCATACAATATAAATGTGGAAATGGAAATATAAAATGAAATATCATAAATAATGCTTAATTTTTACTTCAATAACCTCTTATTTCTTAGAATATTTCTGCATAAAGATGGAACTGAAAAACTTACCGTTAATAAATCAGAAGGAAAAGGATTATCTTGTGCTTCTTTTAAAGAATTTTTGTAACACAATTCCCATTGAGTTTCATTGAAAGTAATATTTTGTGAATTATCTGGAAAATTCAGCTTATATGGTTGGCCTTTACTTTCACAATAACCAATATTATGCAACCGTGTATCCAAATAGAATATCCAAAAATTTTCAAATACATCTGATGGTGCATCATAACTCATGAGTAGACGACCACCAACATTTTCAATTATCTAAAATATATTATCAAGTCAAGAATGGAATAAAAATTGTTGAATTAAAATAAAATAAATTAAATAATAAAAAAGTAAAATTAAAAAACCATAAATAGAGGCAATAGAGGAAGCCACTTTCGTGTTTTTAAGGGATTGCTTTATTTTTACTATTTATAAAATAGATTGTCAAAAATTTTGTTCAAAGACACTTGTTTAAAAAATAAAAAATAAGATAATATTTACTGTTGCAATCCAAAAGAGATATGGGTCTTTTTCATTTTGAACTTCGAGCTTCATACCAAGTTTTATTCTATCAATGGGAGTCAATCCATTTGCAAGAAGAGCTTCATCGGGAACAGATGTACCGATGGCAACCATACTTGTCATCAACTTCACAATATCATCACCCTTAGATATACCATCAGGGGGATCAACTATTTCATCAAAATGTCCGCACCAACCCAATGGATGAACAACAGTCTTTGTGATATCACACCAAAAATCTGTATTGGATCCAATGTATCGAACTCTCAGTAAATGGCCACACACCAATGTAATGCTTCCGATCCAATAAGTATCAGGGTTCTTTTTATATTGTATCTCCAAAAGCATTCCTTCTTTTATACAATTATCCAAACTTTTTTCTACCTAAAATGTTCAAATATGAGAATAATCAAAGATCACATTATTTTATTTTGTATAGTTTCTCAGACAACTAACAGGTACTATGTCAAATATCAATTTAACACGCACCCAATATAAAGTTGTTACATTCTAGAGACTTGTGATATTTATCGTCTCACACATCCAGACTGAAAACACTATTAACAATTGTGTGTCCACAAAAAAATGTCTATAAGTCACCAAGAATGAATTATTACAAAAAGAAATATCAAGCAAGAATTAATCATGAAAGTTTTGAAAACCTGAATTAAATATTCATTTATTTTCAAGAAAAATGTACCAGCGACTGGAAAAATATGTTCAAATTTCACAGTAAGAAAAAATTGCTAAAAAAGAAAGATGGGGTGTAGCATATGCACTGCATAAAGGTAAGTATGTATACTAATATAATAAAGTAAGCTCCTCCCATTAAGTGAGGGTAACTTATATGTACTTTGGTTAGGACCATTAAACAGTGCAGAACCAGAAGTAATCCTGAGTGAGTACCAAAGATATCTATATTATGATACAATAGGCACATAGGTCATACCATGGCATACCCCAAAATGTGGGGTAACCAACAACAGGTGTACGGGTATCTATCTCATTGTTGAACTATATGAGATTTAATTCTACCTGTTGTATTACCCGGCTCTTATGGGAAACCTGAAAAATATGATAATAGAAAAGAATGGGACATGCACCATTCTAAGACAGTGCCTCACGCCATGAAAAAGAAATATGAAATATCACGTACATGAGTAAATAATTTTTCTGGAGCCTCTTTAATATCCATATTGGTTTGACTATCAACATTAGTTAATATCGCATCCATAATTATTTGATATCAAAAAGGATATCAAGTTTTGGTTAAATTAGTATTGATGTACCTGAAATTAAGAACATATTAGCTAAAAACAATAAACCTGCATGGCATATAAAAAAAAATATACAGTAGAATCCGTTTATCATGACTTTGTTTATAACGGCCAACCGTTTTTAGCGACATAAAGGACGTAAATAGGTAGGTAGGTTTAGTGTATAAATTTTAATCATTTTCATAATTATTCAAAATAAGTCTAATTCAGTAACTTTTTAAGAACGTTCCGGCCAATATAGGTATGTTCCTATTCCATTTAGTCCAAGTTGATATTTTATAACGCTGAAATAAGACCGTAAATCTACAATCTACAATTTTAGTACGTTCCTATTTTAGTTACAATAGTTACTGAATAGGGGGTAGTGATTTAGTATATTTCAACTATAGATAAGGTGGAAATGTAACGCTCACTAAATTGAGTTCCGCGAAGCAAAAAGTGTTTCTCAACTTGAGAAAAATGAGCAATAATACACCGTTTAGAAGTTGGTGAATCTAATGTAACCCTTGTGAAGGAATTTGGTGTGCCTCATTCTACAATATGCACCATAAAAAAAAAGTTTAACATATATTATGTAAGAATTTGTTTTATTTTCATAGAAATTAATCTATTGTACTAACACTATATTATTTTATAAGAATTACTAAATATAATAAAAAAACAAGCTCAATTATCCGGTCATTTTATACGTCGTCCGGTTAGTACGACATGATTTCGCCGGTCCCTTGAAGGTCGTTTTATCCGAATTCTACTGTATATGGTTTATATCTACATATTCAGATTCATAAATATACATATTTCTATACAGTTCAATATTTCTACCCAAAATAAGCAGGAAGCATCTATTTTTATAAGTAAAGAATTCAGATATCATACCAAATGTACGAAAAAGGATTGAATTATTTATAAACACCCATAGAATAATAATAGTATAGAATACTCTTTAGCCGGCAGTAAATGCGACTGCTTTATGTTGACTAATTGGTCAACATTTTGCTACGAGCATTCAGTAATCATTTCATCATTTGGCCGTCTGCGTGATACGTTCTCCAAACAGGGAATTTTATAACTGCTTGCAAAATTATTTACGCAGTCATAACGAGTAGTACTATACGGACAATGTCTACCAGCAGAGTCATACATATATTGACACGAGCCGGGCAATTAAACGGCTTCACTTTTTCAGCGAGGTATTGTATGGGAATGAGTATTCTATAGTTTTATTATTATTCTATGTAAACACCAAACAATATATTAAGGGTGTATTTTTAAACTTAGGATAGAGTACATTAAATTTGTATAGATGTATAATCTTTGCAAAGACACTTTAAAAACAATAATTTCAATCTTTAAACAATTCACAATAAAATTGAAGATACCTGTTATCTACAAAGTTATTGATTAAGATACTTACTTCCACGGAATTCTTATATTCAAAAAGTAGGACACAATAATAAAATGTATTAAGTAAAAAAATATTACAAAATAATCAACAAATATGACCTCATAATAGCAAATTAATTTTTAATATAATTTGGAAAGCTCATAAGGCAGCTGACAATAATGAATATTATTATTCAACAACACAAAAAATATTTTACTACTTTTATTTAGAAAATATTATTCGCAATATTTTTGTATTCTTTTCGTTTTCGTTGTCGTAAATAACCATAGACATAAAACGTCGTTCGTTCGGGTTTTGTCATAGATTTTTAAGCTCATGCTATCTAAATTTTTGACTTTCTAGAAAACAATTGGTCAAAGTCAAGGTAAAGTATTTATGGATAATAATATAATTGAGCTGTGCCTAAAATTATGTAAACGAATTAACGATTGTTATTATTGTTTGACAGCGCTTTTGACATTATGGGGGGAGGGGTCGTATATTTAAATGAATGGCGAAAAAAGATCTTGCCACCCCGCTGCTATTGTTACCGTCTACTTACGACACTTTCATAAACGGTATCCACCATTAGATATTAAGGAGATTCTTGGACTTTTGTGGGGACATACATATATTATTACTTATATCGCGTCACCACATCTTTTGGCGACACCAAAGATTTCTACTGTATTCCCCGCATCTCTGGTAGTAACAAGACCGACATAATTACATCACGAAACCTTCAGGCAGTCGGAGGAAGGATGACATCATCGCCAGTTCCAGCCGTCTTCCAGTCAGCCTGAGTGAGCAGTCTGAGTCTTGTCCGGTCAAGTTCGCACGCAGTCGTACGCACTGAGCGCCGCGCACATTGTGGTAACGAAGATAATTATTTACCCATTCCTTTACGAACTAATTAACACCCTTCACCCCGCCTATCTCCATACTTTAATATTTTTTTACGAGAACGATAGATCATTTTGACGGTGTATGTTATTCTTTAACATAGATCGTCGTAGCCCGATTCAGGACTGGCCCACTGATCATAAGGAAAGGTTTTTTCCCTACTCCTGGTGTGATTTTGTAATAATATTGAAATATTAAATTTAATATTGAAGATTTTGGCTTATTTTGTTACAATAAAAATAAAGAGCATACAGGGTCGCGTTCTAAATCAGAGTGAATCGCTGAGTGAATCGCTCTACCGGTGCGACCTGAAGTTGCAAAGAGAGCGACATTTGGGCGATGTTTAATCCGAACGGCGCTGCAGGCCAAGTCAGTAAAAAAGTCGAGATCCGACAACGTATCGCCGCTCTTCTCGCCATGTTTACGCCCGTGACGACAATTCGTAGTCACTAAGCGCTGTCGAGTTCGTAAATGCACTTATTAGTATTTGTCGCCGTTGGGCTGGCTTGCGGTACATTTTTGAATTATCATTTATGGCAATACACAATATTTTCCCCATGATTTGAATAAATGTCTGTTGTTTACATAAATTTGTTAAATACATATAATATGGTCATATTTTAAAGCACGAAAGCAAGTTATAATACGATTAAATTAACTTCTTTTGTGTTTATTGAATGTTTTGAGAGTAATTTTAAAAATTATTTTTAATTATATTTCGATCAATTTATCAAGTGTGATGACAGCAGCGTGTTATTTTTTTACTAAAAACTACGCCGAATTTTCTTGTGTTAAGTGTTAAAATACATATGTGAAAAAATAGCTTACAAGAATACTTTGTCAAAATGAAAAATTATTTCAAATCTATACTTACGGAAAACATTTACGGACGCATAGAATTATAATGTTATAATCTAAGTACGGACGCATATTTCCAATAAATATATAACCATATAAAACTTTTGTTACGCGGTAATTAGCAATAAATGAATTCCGCGGAATATTTAAAGGGTTTGAAGAATCTCTTAAACGGCGTGGTTTAACCCGTTTATATAATTATTATTATTTGTAAGTATAATTATTATTTGTAAGTATTTACGATTTTTTCTTGTGTGTGCATAGTTTTCACGAGCTTTTCGAGTTTTGGGCATTCAAAAATTGTTTATTTCCCTTAAAATGATAACCACTCATTTAAAAATGCATTATTTTCATAAAACAAAATACACTTACTATCGATGTTTACCATTAAATAATGGCCTTCCACATTTTTTTGTGGTTGACCATTATTATCCATGATAAATTTGTATGAATTCATATTCATTGAATTTGTTATAGCCGAAAAACAGTGTTGCCGAAAAACGGTAATTTTTAATTTTTTCCGCGGCAACATTTTTGGCGGAGGACTACTAGCGCCTCTGACGGCGTGAGAGAACGACAAGGAAGCTTATAGCCAACGCGTCAGTGACGCGCTTTTTTGGCGTTCAACTCTGGTGGGCGACGGACGGTTTGGTGTGACGCCGTCATCGGTCGACACGTGCTCCCGATGGCGGCCATATTTTCGACGGCGCAGGAGGTCTGCTCGACAGGACACGTCACGCGCATGGACGCTGCCGGTGCTACGGAACCAAGATGAGGGCATCAACAGGGCAGAGGCGTGGAGGCAGGGCGCAGTGTTGGGCCACCGCAGCAGGGAACTCGGCGGCTCGCAGATTGGACCACGAGGGGCTTTCCGTGTCGTCTGGGGCGTCGGTTCGCCTCCGGTGAGGCTCCCAGCTGGCCTGCCACCTCTGTCGAGATGCGCCTTCATCGCGTTGCCGTGTGGCACGGAGCCAGCCATGGGTGACTGCCTTGCAGAGAAGAGGAAACTATGCCGAGTACGAGAAGGACCTGCCAGCCTGACGCAGAGGCTGGGCCCCGCCGGACTTTCAGCCACCACGTGGAAGACAGTGACATGCCAGGAGAAAGGATGTCGCTGTACCCTGGGGCTGCATCTTCTGGTCGGCGTCTCCTCGTGCTCGGTTGTGTTTGAGAGTTGGATTGTTATCGTTTTGTTTTGTTATTTGTACTCTGTTGTTGTTGTGTTTGTTTTGTTTTTTTTATTATTTAATTGCCATGGACCAACTATAATGATTTTTGAATAAATGCGCCGTACTACTACAATTTCATAGTGTCACCATCATTTGTCTCCTTTTCTTCCCCACACCTTGGCTTGATGTTTCCTCGTGGTAGACGAGAGGTCTCATCAAATTTACTCGCCGAGCGATCTACACGTAGCGTTCGGAAAGACGCTCGGCGATGTTAAAGCGTCATCCTAAGCGTTCGGAATTCATCGAGCGATTCGCGCGGCGATTCACTCTGCCCGTTCGGAATCACGGTTGACTCGCACTAATGTCGCCCAAGTCGCTCGATGAAATAGTAGGGTGAATGTCGCTCTTGTCAAATTTTTAAATTTTTTGGCTGGAATTATGAATTTTCGCATAGTCAAAGTGACATTTTACTTGGCGGCAATTTATAATTTTTCACATAGTCGTCAGCACTTTTAGTTTGGTATGGTTTTAGTTGGTTTTATTTTATTTTTTTTTTATTTTTATTTATTAATTTCCATAATACAATATAAAATAAAATATAAAATATTGTTCATGAAATATATAAATGGAATTTATTACCTCACTAGGCAAAGCCTGTTCTGAGGTAATACTAGGCAATAAGTAAGCATAAATTTCAGCTACGTGAATTCTTAACATCTAAGGCACAAAAAAATATAAAAAATACAAATAATAAAGTACAAAAGTACACATTTTAAGTCATAAAAAAATATAAAAAAGTACATATAAAATACAATTGTAGGTATATGAAAAAAAATATTAGGTGTCTTTGTGTTTTCGTTAATGTGAGGATGTGTTTGCATGTGTGGATATGTGTAAAAGGGTGTATGAAAAAGATTTTGATTGTAAATTATACTAAAATTATCTTAGGACAAACGTCAAGTCTCTCTCTGACTCTTCCCTCCCTCTTTTGTATTTATAATTTAATTTATTGAATTATTTACTAATTATAATTTACAAAAATGTAAATTCATACAAAATAAATCCAATGGATGTAAATTCATACAAATTTATCATGGATAATAATGGTCAACCACAAATAAATGTGGAAGGCCATTATTTTATAGTAAAAATCAACAGTAAGTGTATTTTGTTTTATGAAAATAATGTATTTTTTAATGAGTGGTTATCATTTTACATACATACCATCACGCCATGTCCCTTGCGGGGTAGGCAGAGAGAACCGAACGCCACATTTTTCTATCCTGGCACGCATCCCTCGCCTCGTCCACATTCATGCATCGTCCATGCATCGTCTGTCGATGGTTATCATTTTAGGGGAAATAAAAAATTTTTGAATGCCCAAAACACGAAAAGTTCGTGAAAACTATGTGTGTCAAGATAGAAGTGAGTGGCATTCAGTTCTCTCTGTCTACCTCGTGAGGGACATGGCGTTATGGTATGTATGTATGTCTTTGATCCAACACTTGTATCCCTTTTTATGACAAACCTGACATTTATTTTATTTTATTCTTGACACACATAGTTTTCACGAACTTTTCGTGTTTTGGGCATTCAAAATTTTTTTATTTCCCCTAAAATGATAACCATCGACAGACGATGCATGGACGATGCATGAATGTGGACGAGGCGAGGGATGCGTGCCAGGATAGAAAAATGTGGCGTTCGGTTCTCTCTGCCTACCCCGCAAGGGACATGGCGTGATGGTATGTATGTAAAATGATAACCACTCATTAAAAAATACATTATTTTCATAAAACAAAATACACTTACTGTTGATTTTTACTATTAAATAATGGCCTTCCACATTTATTTGTGGTTGACCATTATTATCCATGATAAATTTGTATGAATTTACATCCATTGGATTTATTTTGTATGAATTTACATTTTTGTAAATTATAATTAATAAATAATTCAATAAATTAAATTATAAATACAAATAAAACCAACTAAAACCATACCAAACTAAAAGTGTTGACGACTATGTGAAAAATTATAAATTGCCGCTAAATAAAATGTCACTTTGACTATGCGAAAATTCATAAATCCCGCCTAAAAATTTATAAATTTGACAGGAGCGACATTCACCCTACTATTTCATCGAGCGATTTGGGTGACTTTGGTGCGAGTCAACCGTGATTCCGAACGGGCAGAGTGAATCGCCGCGCGAATCGCTCGATGAATTCCGAACGCTTAGGATGACGCTCTAACATCGCCGAGCGTCTTTCCGAACGGTACCCAGGAGAATATTATAGATTTTCACATAATATACTAGATGTCGCAGTTATCAAATTTTGTATGAATCGAAGTGAGGCTTTTTTCCGCGGGACTTTTGACAACAAGGTTGGCATCGTTTTTCTATAGAGAATACCGACTAATGTGAATTGTTTTTGGATTTATTTGTCGAAAAAACACTTTGTTCATTAATATTCAGAGAGCAGTTATCTAGGAACTATTAAAATGTATGGAAAACTGCAATATGTTGCCAACCAAAACGTCAAACGCGCGATATACCATGACTCACTTATTGTGATATCTAGTGAATGGCGGAGAAGAGTACTTGTCCCACGTTGGGAGCCAAATTGATATCTAGAGAAGGGGGAGAAAAATACTCGTCCCACGTTGGGACGCGAAATTGATATAAGGAGGCTGGGAAGAAATATATTGGTTCCATGTTGGGACGCGAAATTGATATATAAAAGCGCTGAAAAGAATAATAAAAATAAACATTAAACTCTGCTTCTGAAAATAAATATGTAATAAAACATAATCGACTGCGATGTGCCTGAAAAGACAAATACTTACAAATACAGGCATGGTAAAAATAATATATACATAACTGGAAAGATCTTACCAGCCGGTGCTCTAGTACCGGGTCTGTAGAGGAAACACTTACACTACATATCACTTTTTATTAATTAAAAATAACTTAACACTATCTTAAATTCACCCCTTGTTGGTTATATGGACCTGAAACACACTTATTCACTATTATGCGATTATTTAAGTTATTTTTAATAGTAACTTAAACTATCTTAAATTCACCCCCGATGATAGGTAGAGAACCTGAAAAGAACTTAATCACTACTTTATACAATTAAAAAAAATGCTAAGGCCGTCCGATAGCCTAGCAAACTCGCACTCTCGCACGCGGGTCTCTACAACTACCGACCAACCACTGACGCCTACCGAATGACAACTGAACTGACACACCCGGGCGACCCAGCGCCCGTGGGACATGGAGTAGGGGGGGGTTATACTGAAGAACCAACCCGTACCGCCGGGTGAAAGCCAAGATTCCAGGAATATGCTTAGTGCATTTTACATTTTAAATTTATTTTCAATATAAGACAATGCTAAAACATATGAACAAGGCCAGGGTGGCCGCTATAATCCGTTCTTAGAATTAATAGAAGAAATACATTAGGCCGAAGTAAAATAATGGTTATTGGGTTTCTTTGATATTAAAATGCATGGAAATATATCGATCACAATACCTTTGGAAATATCAATTGCACGGATTACTCCATCTAGTATATTATATGAAAATCTATGGATAGATTTGTCGGTCATAAATAATTAATGTTTTCGTTTATTGTTTATGGTATGTTGCGAGTTGTGACGTTTGCTGTCATATTATGTGGTCATATTATGGTCATATTTATGTGTCATTGTAAGTGGATCATTCTACTTTTACTTTTTTGAAAACATTTTTATCTTTTAATGTGACGATAATTTATTTTAAAAATGGATTCATTCCAAAGTATATTTTTTAGAAATAGTTCAACAAGTCCAATATCAGACAATTGTATGACAACTCATAAGCACAATACAACAGTCATTATTACCAATGTTTATGAAGGTATTCCAGAAACGCTCACTTTGAACGTAGTGAGTTGGGTTTGCTTGTTGCTTCTTTTTGCTGCATTACGAAGAACAGCATGGAATTACGGACGATTGGCTCTAGTTCAGCAAACAAATAAGTGGACTCACTTATTTTATAATCATTGTGAAGGTGAAGTTTCCACTGAAATAGATCCTGCTGTTGACTCTCTTTCTACCATAGATGCGCAGTATTGTTCGTGGATTCCTGCAATATTTAAAATTACGAGAGAGCAAATAAGATCAAGATGTGGACCAGATGCAGTGCATTATTTGTCGTTTCAAAGACATCTTATAACTCTTACATTTATTATAACTTTACTTTCCATAATTATTATACTTCCTATTAATTTTCACGGTACGTTGGAAGGTGATAAAAAAACTTTTGGCCACACCACTATAAGTAATTTGGAACCAACATCTTCATGGTTATGGGTTCATGCAATAATTGGAATTGCATATTTGCCGCTGTCAATTCTTTTAATGAAAAGATGCACAGGGAGGAAACCTCCACCAGATTATGCAACGAGAACTTTAATGATCACTAATATAAATAAGCCAGACAGAAATATAATAACTATAAAAAATTATATGAGACAACTTTTTGCAGAAGTTGGCATTTTAGATGTTCAGTTGGCTTATAATACCAGAAAATTGACGAAAATAGATAATCAACGAGAAATGGCACTACAAGCTAAAATATTTTCTGAAGTTTATCAAAGAAGAACTGGAAAAAACATTATGGTTAAACATAGAATGTGCAGTGAACCTGTTGATGGAATAGAATATTACACAGCTGAAGAAACTCGACTTGCTGCAGAAACGGAAAGACGAAAGGCTAAAGCTTTGTATGAACCTCTTGGAATAGCTTTCATGACACTGTCTTCGCATCAGGAAGTGGAACATATTCTCACACATTTTAAACCAAGTACTTATCGGAACTGGATTCTCCATAGAGCACCAGCACCCACTGATATATTTTGGGAAAACTTAAGTATAGATCCGGGTCTTTGGTACACAAAAGCATTTTTTGTGAATTTTTCACTATTTATTGTGCTGTTTTTCTTGACTACGCCAGCCATTATTGTTAATGTGATTGATGCATTCTATATGAAGCCCGGAGTTATCACAAAAATCTCTCCTCTTATTTCTGAATTTCTTCCGACTCTCCTACTGTGGACAATGGCAGCGCTTTTGCCTGTTATTGTATCCTATTCAGATCAATGGCTTTCACATTGGACAAGGTCATTACAGACATACTCTATTATGATGAAAACATTTATATTTTTACTTATGATGACAGTAATTTTGCCTTCGTTGGGATTAACTAGTGCACAAGCATTTGTCGAATGGACTTTGCAATCTGAAAACAGTACATACAGATGGGAATGCATATTTCTTCCAGATAAAGGTGCGTTTTTTGTAAACTATGTGATTACATCTGCATTTATTGGTACAGCTTTGGAATTGATACGTTTCCCTGAATTGTTCATGTATGTTTGGTATTTATGTTTGATAAAATCCAAAGCTGAAAAGGCTTCTGTCCAAAAAGCAATTCTTTATGAATTTCCATTTGGCGTTCATTATGCTTGGACACTTGTGGTATTTACAATAACTACTGTGTACAGTTTAGCTTGTCCCTTAATTACACCTTTTGGCTTAGTTTATCTTTGCTTAAAGCATTTTGGAGATAAGCATAATATTTATTTTGCATATGGTTCGAGTGACATGAGTGGTGTTGGTGGTGGAAAAATACACGCAACAGCAGTTCGAATGGTTCGTGTTTCAATATTATTATTACAAACAAGCATGGCTGCTCTTGCTGGATTACGGGGTGGTCTTGACGCGAGAACAATTGTTCTTATTATGTTTACATTAGTAACTCTAGGCATGTTTTTGATGCTTAGTCCATTTCCTAATTGCAAATCAATACCTAATCCTGTGGAAGGTCAAATTCAAACAAACACAAAGTATATAGCGCCAGTATTAATTAAACCTATAAGTAGTCAATCATCAAATATACAATCTTCAATTAATGATTATGGGTCCTCTGATATAGGGGAAACATCTCACAGAAATTCTAATGCTGTTGAAATTTAATAAATTTACCAGTCAACCAAAAAAAGTGTAATAAATGCAGATATATAAATATAGGTATGTTATGTAAATAAAAATCTCAAGTTTACTAGATTTATAATGTATTAATTTTTTTTTGCTAATTTATTAAGTCTTTGCATACATTATGTAGGTATAGATTTTTGGTCTTACTTACTATTTGCAATTTGTGTTTAAGCTGATACCTAGTTTTTTGTATGGCCGAAACTGACAGCATTGGATTAAACTGGTATTTTAAATAGTAAGTAAGGCCCATTGTGTTTATTTATATAAATATTTTGATTATATACAAAGATAACAACTACCTATTTTACTAGTTGCATGTAACACATGAGATCCAACTGTCGATAGCGATAGTATGTATAGTTGAAGAATAAGAATCAAACTATAAACCCATAAATCCAAATTATTGAAAATTTTAACACATGTTGGTATGTTTGTCAAGATAGGACAGTATGGAGGTCAGTCCTGTTTTCCTACCCGGAATATGAAAACAGCATGATGGTTCTGTATGTATGTTTGGAGATTAAGTACCTATCAAACTATTAAGTCTTCTTACATATTGTGTATAGGCGACTGCCCTACAAATTGTATGAAGCAATGTCGTCACTACATTCAATTTTTATAAAAATTGTTAAAAAAAGTTTGAGATGTGCTAATACAATGTTTGTATTTTTTATAGAAAATTGAATTATCTAGTTGGGGTGTTTCGGCTTTTTTCGATATTTTTGAAAAATTTAGAAATATATGCAGTTAAACTCATAAATTTATCATAAAAAAAATATTTTTCTTAATAAAAAATGTTTGAGAAACCCTGGAATTTTTTTGAAAAAATAAATTTGAGATCTTATATTTGTCTATATTTGTACCAATTTTCAGCGTTCTAGCTTTTATGGTTTCTGAGATATATGGAAAAATAAAGTAAAAATTCAAAAGTTGATAACCCCTGACTGAAACAAAAATTCAAAATTCTGAGTATAAAAGTTTTGTAGGCCTATAACTGTTTATATATTCTGAAATTTTGGGCTCTGTAAATTGAGCGGATCAAAAGTTATAAGGGGGGGACGGACACACACACAGACACACACACACACAGACACACACACAGACACACGAAATGTTCTACTCCGAATTCTGAGTAAATCCGTGTATGGAACATATATGCTGCGAAGCCTCTAAGTTGGTGTTTTTTGACTTCAAAGTTGGAAAAGCCGTGAAAAAAGTAGACCTCTCCATACAATTCTCGCGTATTCTGGCTTGATACATTGTCGATATGTTAAGAGAACAAAGTTCTCCTGAACAAATCGACAGTTGGATTAAATATAGCTGACTCCTATTTAAAAGATAATTTGTAAGAAAGAGGTCAACTCATGCAAATGACAGATTGATGATAGTTCCTTAGATTATATATGATACAGATACCTAGTCAGCGCAATGAATGTATGCCAACTAAAACTACGAGGAAACAGACGAATTTCTAGTATACGTACACCTACCGATACGCACACCTACATAAAACGTAGACCAACTGATCTACCGCCTTACACACACATGTAAAAAAAACTTGGCATACATTTGAATTCGAAATTTGTACTACACACGGCTTCTGTACATTATAATTCTATGGATAGTTCTTTTCAATTCTTTAAATCACATTGGAAATTTTTATCAACATTGTAAAATTTAAAAAATCATCTTATAATTACATACCTATATAGATGCTTAATTGTATCTAGTTTTTTTTATAAATCAAATACATTGTATACCTATCATACAATTATTTGTAGATATTCAAAAAAGTAGATGCCTGCACTAAATGTATTCTATTTTCTCAAAATAAGCTTGTATAATCAAGAAGAAATATTACATATTTGTCGATTACTCATTTAAATAAATTGATATAATTTAAATACTCTTCCATGAAAACCATATTTTAATGCATGCAGCGTATAGACTTTTGAAAAGTAATTATTGATCTAAGAAGACTGACACATCACTACTAACTAATTTATCATTAATATATATTTATTCTTTTTGACAATTGAAATAATTGCTTAGTTAATATTCAAATTAAAAGAAACAATCATTAATCGCTATTGAAAAAGAAATTTACTAATTTATTGTATCAGTCTGGAGAATAACAAAAGAATGGTTTATTTTATTTTGCAACCTAGAGACTTATGATGTTTATTGTCTCACAAATGCAGTCTGAAAACACAATAAAAAACTGTGTCTCCGGAACCTGGGACATTTGGCTCAGGTGTCAGATATATAATTAATCAAGCCACGAAAGGCCGTTTAGTGTGTATGCTTTAGTTTAATATAGTTATTGTGATTTTATAGTGATGTATTCATACTGTGTTTTAATGACTACCAGTTAATTTAAATGTTATTTTTAAATTTAATCAAAATTATTACTTATTCAGTCTAAGGACTCATTTAAAGAATATGTATTTAAAAGGTGAAATCATCACAAAACTGATTTTTCTAATGTTCATAGAGTGATGTCAATATTGAATATAAAGATAAGTTGAGTTCAAAGTATTTCATCACTTACTGAAGTTATCACCATTGTATTGAATAGAGTAATCAGTATAATATGTAGCTGAAATCTGTGAAAGTACAGGTACACATAATTTTTAGATTTTATGTGAATGTATAAATATGAAAAATCATAAATGTTTGGAAGATAACTTTTTAGCGACATTATAAATTATTTATAATATTCAATAAACTTTGTTTACACCACTCACATGAGCACATACTTCTACCGGTTTCAAACACAAGTCTTCCTGAAGAAGAAAACAATGTTTTTGAAACCGGTAGAAGTTTGTGCTCATGTGAGTGGTGTAAACAAAGTTTATTGAATATTATAAATAAGTATAAATATGATCTATCAATCAGTTTTTATAATTGAATAAAAATAAATTTTATGTTTTAATTTATAAATCTTGAACATAAATCTGAAAATATGTGAATATTTTTTTTATTCAAAATGATCAAATGTACTGGATAGCATAATATTTGATGATTTTTCTTAAAGATCATTAAATAGTGTGATCTTAGCTGCCTCTTTATTTGCCTACAGCCTTCCTTACAGCACGAGATTCAGTTTTTTCATGTCACACAATTTGACAATGACATTTCAGCAGAAAAAATTTTTTTTTCTTTGAAAGATTTATTTTTCATAATTAATTGAAATGTGATAAATATAATTATTGATGCATGCAAATTATTATTTTTATTTAATGTGTAAGTTTCTCTTATGCGAAGGTTTAAAAATGGTGTTTACCACGTGCAATGTTTACTCTATTTTTCTATTATTTATTTAAAAATAATATAGATAACAATAGTTGTTATTTAGGCATATTTTAATAATTAAAATATGCCTAGTTAATGGGATTTTTTGACTGATGAAATGGTAAAAACTCATAAATTTATCAAGCACTAATTACCTAATAGAATAAAAAAATGCATTAGAGATACAAGTTTTTTTTATTAGAAGAGGCTAGAAACCATGTTCAAACTAGCAAATAATTATGTATCTATAAAGTTTGGCAAAATATGAATTATGAAAGGGTTGCCAATATTAGGGAGGTAATTTATTGCCAACCGTTACTGTCTGATGAGAAACCCATTTAACACTTTTAAATTCAAATATAATCTAAGTTTTACAAATAGGGATGGTATTGTTTGACCTTTTTATAATCATTGTATTATTATTTTTTGCTTTCTTGAATCCTTCTGACAAGATTCTTGTCTTAATTATTTATTCACAAACATTTGCTTAATTTTGGAAATGTGTAATGAGTACCTAATTGTCCCAAGAAAAATCAACCTAGTTAATTTGGATTTAGTTTGTTATATAAATAAAAATTATTGGTATTCTTTGAAAATGAAATTTGCCAGAAAATTACATGATAATATGGAAATAAAACTAATACCTAAAGGAGTACATTAACCACTATTAGGCATATAGATAAGTATATATGTATCTAGATAAATCGTTTTGTTACCGTTATTGTAAAATACTATTTTTATCAGTTATACGTACCTACTATGAAATATACTTGATTATTTCAATTCTATTTTTTTCTCCCATTATGACTCCCACTGGCCTGGAAAAATATTTTGTACAATAGAATCGATAATAAAAATAACATTGCAAAAGATTCATTAAATATTCCAGAGATCAAACAAATAGAAATAAAATTAATAAAACAACAGACAAATTATTGAGCGTAGGCGAATCACCAGAAGCCACTCAAAAGCCATTAAAGCGAACAAAGACGGGGAATACCCATCTACCCCTACCCATTAAGTGTCAACTTTTCAATATTCACTTGGTGCTAGGTTCCTGGCTCGAACAGACATGCTTGCACTACCACACGAGACGGAAATCTACCAACAAGGCCCTGATGATATTCAGGCGAAACATCAGTTCATGAAAGATCCTTCCGAGGATCTGATTTTGATTCGGGTTATTCCCGAAGAAGATAACACTAACATATTTTCAAATAATAATTTTGACAAATTTTTAATATCTCAATAGAGATGAAGTTGGAATATTTTAGAAGAACCAGTAACTCAAGGCTCCTACAGGGCTTACGACCTGTCATATTTTTAAATACCCGTAAAAACGTTTACAGTAAAATATACAATAAATATATATAAAGAATTATGTATGTATAGAACGTATCACGCAGACGGCCAAATGATTACTGAATGCTCCTAGCAAAATTTTGATCAAATTAGTCAACATAAAGCAGTCGCGTTTACTGCAGGCTAAAGAGTATTCTATACTATTATTATTCTATGGTGCCTTACAAATAAGCAAAGAAAATTTCTATGCATCACAAATATCAAAAAAGATAATTTTAAATTAACCATCATTTAAGGAAATATAGATTTTTCGTTTTATGTAATCATCAGGGTGAAATTATTTTTAATCCATACTATGAGTTATGTTTAGATGAATATTGTACATATTAATTATTAAAGCAGTGTTACTCATGCATAGTTTAGAGTAGTTTTCTTTTCCTCCTGATCCTGGAACAAGCTGTTACCAGCTTGTTTTGCTGTTAACCCTTGATTTTGTTTCTGTTTTCATTTACATCTACCTTAACCCTCTCAGCTGTTACTAGTTTTCTCAGACTGTTTTTTTCTAAGAACTCTTGCCTAAAATAACCAAGAAATCTCTTTCTGAAATGAAAATCTTTCATGGACAATAGTTATTCTATTTGCAAAATAAAATGATATTTCTGTATCTTTGATTTTTTTTTTCGATTAAATACATAAAGTTAAATGCTTTGTAAGAAAGCATTTCATATCCCAATATATATTTCAATATCCGTTATTCGATTACATACAATTAATATGATAATCGTTGCATTTACTAGACTAGACTTTTATTTATAAATATTTTAAGAATAGACCTTTTTTAATTTTGCTTTATATATACAATTTTACCTCCGCATTTCCAATCCTTCGAAATGCCGATACAAGAAGATCGTAATAAAATTCAATAAATTCTCATTTCAAAATGCAGAGTAGGCTTTTGTAAGTTTCCTAGTTTTTTGAATCTTTCAACTGTTTTATTAAAAATTTTCAATATATAATAATATGTCCAATTCTGATTCGTCTAAATTTATCCGTCTGATTTTTAGTACATGAGAAATGTAAAAAAGGTGCTTGCATTTATACGGTACTCATTACGTCACAGAGCGCGTATAAAATCCTTTTATCCACTGTCGCCCGTTGGTAACAGACGTTTTCGTACTCTGAAACGAATCAGAATCGGACATAGTATATACTAAAATGTTCCTCAAAAATTTGAGTATAGTTTCCGTCAAACTTCTTGAACCTTTTCAGCATGGAGAGCGGCAGATTGCACATATACCAACCAATTACCAAGCAGACACAAAATTTGCGCTCTGCGCACCTACATGACTGGCTCAAGTTGTTTTCCGACGATAACTATAGCATTGTGAATATTATGATGACTTAGAAACATTATATTGTGCAATATTTTACTTTTTATGAATTGTCACAATTAGCTTGTAAATAATCATAAGAATTGGTTAAGATTTTATCTTGCATAATATTATCCTCACCTATGTAACTCAAGTTATTTTTATGTGGCTCACAAATACTTGAAATAAAGGCAATTTACTTATAAATGTATTTATTATTGAAAATCATGTTGACGTTAGGTCTCTTCAAGTATTTGTTTAAATAAAGTGATTATATTTTATTGAATAAAATAATATAAATAATTTTTATTTTATTTCTCCTTTATTTGAGGGGCTTAGAATCAATATTGGTATTGAATTGTATTTAAATGCTAATATACTTTGTGGAACAAAGTATATTAGTTTTTTTTTTGTAAAGTTTTGTACTTCAAGGACAGTTTAAATAAAATCAGATGGGCTTAACTGATTTCAAGATGCATAAATGAACACCTGGGGGGCAAGTGCTGTCAAACGGTGGAATCAAAAGCCTCATGATTTAATGGATATAATTTTATAATTATTATTTAATTACCCATATCATGGATATAATTATCTTATGGAGTTTGACAAGACTTGCTCCCCTGATTTGCTAAAAAATATACATTTTACTAATCATAGTGTACTGATAAGACGGGTGGCTGGAGGCGGTTGCATGATGCTAAATAAAGAGCTGTGGTGATCTCAGTCGGTGGCCTATGTCCATTACTGGAAGAAGGAGGGTTGAGGAAGAAGAAAAAGATAGTACAGATAAATATGACAAAAAAATATTCAATATGAAAAACATTTTTTTTTATTAAATTCAATATAATAAGTTATCTTAAAAAATGATGATGATGACAACCTTTTTTTATGAAATCACAGTTCTTAAATGACATTTAAACAACAGACACAATTATTAGTGTCAAAAACAAATTGTTCACATCACTGAAGATTACTGTGCTTTTTTTGATTTACCAAGCTTTTCATATTTGCTTTTTGAGGAATACCACAATCCAAAGGGAATAACGAGAGACGGAAGTGTCATCAAGGCAAACGCTGCCCAGTCCAAGATGTGCGATGAGAATTTTCTATCATAATCTCTAAATGCAACAATGGTTCCTTCACCTGGTTCACTGCTGACAGCAATCTGGAACTAAAGAGAAAAACAGACAAGTTGAATCTTGGGTACTTCTAGATTTCAGTTGAGCTACATATATACACAACTCTTTTCTAATAAATGTTGTATATATGTTTTATAAAATAGGTCTGTGACGGAGCAGACAGTGTCACTGTCACTAGCAATCCGGTGGACCCAAGTTTCTTATATCCTGCCTTGACAGATTTTATTATATACACAACTCTTTTCTAATAAATGTTGTATATATGTTTTATAAAATAGGTCTGTGACGGAGCAGACAGTGTCACTGTCACTAGCAATCCGGTGGACCCAAGTTTCTTATATCCTGCCTTGACATATTTTATTATATACACAACTCTTTTCTAATAAATGAGCTACATATATACACAACTCTTTTCTAATAAATGTTGTATATATGTTTTATAAAATAGGTCTGTGACGGAGCAGACAGTGTTACTGTCACTAGCAATCCGGTGGACCCAAGATTCTTATATCCTGCCTTGACAGATTTTATTCACGTGTAGTACATTTGTTAATTTGCATTCTCTATATCCTAAGTTAATATTTACTTAGTTATACTACTTAGAAAAAAGATCTCATTTTTTGTCCAAATTTGCAATGATTTTTATCATTTTCATTTTCTTAATCAGAGTATACTTTATCCATGTAGTTTTGTGTCTTAAGTGTTATTTTTTTTTAAATTAACATACAAGACATGACTGACTGCATCATAAATGTAATTTTTGTTGTTTTAATAACATGCTAGGTTTTATTGTCAAGTTTTAAAAAAGTTAGGTAATACAGACATGCCTAGATGGAGTGGTCACTTATAATGTAATATTTGATATTAGTCGAAAACTACAAGTCAATCAACTAGTTGACTCAACTCAACTAGTTGAGCTGGAATATATATGTGTTACATTACGAGTATGACAAGGCACTAAGTTAAAAGCAATAAGTATGAGCTGTACAGTAAATGAACTAGAACTGAATTTTAAACAAGTTGACCTGTGAATTATGTTGTTGAGATTCCATCATTGCCTGCACAGCCTTTTTTTTATTATTATTTTTAACAATATCTGCTGGTTACGTTTTAATAGGTCGTGTAGCTGTACACTTAGGATAGAGTAGAATGAAATATTAGTGTGATCAATTTTAACTAGTTTATGACAAACATTTCAAAACCATAACCAACAGTACTGTTAAATGGTGAAATTTTTCTGATAGAAATTAAATTGTGAAACTTAATATAGTTAAATACGGTTATTTGTATAATCTATTTGTAAAAAGCGCCAGGTGCACAAAACTCAATTATAGGTATGAAAAATGGATAACTGATGCAACACACTGATCCATCTCAACTTCAAGTTTTTTTTGCAATTCAAACTATGATATCAAGAAATGACCTTTAATAATAAAATAATACAAAATAATATTTTAACGACGACTCGATAAAGAGATCGAAAGAAGAGTTATGGCAGGAAACAGAGTGAATGGAGCACTAAGACCAATTATGAATGATCGCAACATATCAAAGGATGCCAAAGTTGCCATTCATAACGCCGTCGTAGTGCCAACCTTGACGTATGCAAGTGAAACCTGGACATGGCAGAAGACGCATGAAAGTAGAATAAATGCAGTTGAAGTGAGATAATAGAACGATGTATGACCGGGTAAGAAATGAGGACATAAGGAAAGAATGTAAGATGAAGAAAGATGTCATTACTAGAATGAAAGTGAACACATTGAGATGGTTTGGTCACATGGGGAGAATGAATGAGAAGCGCCTGACGAAGAAAATATACAGAGCGGAAAGGAATGGAATGAGAGGTCGGGGACGCCCAAGAAAGGGATGGCACGACCATGTGAACGAAATTTTGAAAGACGGAAATGTTAAAAGCGTGAGCAATAGACGAGCATGTATGAGACGATGCATGAATGTGGACGAAGCGAGGAATGCGTGCCAGGATAGAAAAATGTGGCGTTCGGTTCTCTCTGCCTACCCCGCAAGGGACATGGCGTGATGGTATGTATGTATGTAATATTTTAACCTGCGAATAGTGAGTTTTGGTATGATGTACATAATTCCTATACGGAGTGAGTTATTTTAAATATAAAAAATTTAAATAAAAAACTGGTGTGTGGGTATACACAGATATGTTGTGCTCCCTTTTATAAGGCAATGCACACCCGCACACCTTTCGCTGGTTACCCCACATTGTGGGATATGCTGTTATGGTATGAATGAATGAATGAAAATAAAAAATATTACGTTTGACGATTTCCGACACAATAATCGGGTAAAAAAAATTAAAACACCATTTTTCAAAGTTTATAGGAAAAATCTACTTATTGAAAAATCGTATGATTATTTCAGGTGTCTTCAACTATTGGTTGCGGTGTCAAAAATATTCGTACTCTAGTAAAAAAAATGTTCACTTCTCTAGACGTACCGGTACGGCCATACTTCGATTTGCAATGACATTTCCTGCCGTAAGGGTACGGCCATACTGACTTAGAGGTTAATACATTGTTGATGTATGCCTATATTAGTCAACATATATTTTGTTGTATTTTCTGTGAGCTGCCTTTCACTAATAGTATCATATAATTATGTTTTAGATAGTTAACAACCAAAACAATACAAGTCATCTAAGGCTGTGATTCATCAATAAGGCTGTGTTCTCGAACAAAGATTTAAGTAAAATACTTTGAATTCATAAAATTGTAAAAACTTTGTGTTTCATTGAAATCTAATGTGGTCAAACAACGCATTTTTGAACAATTTCATGCAATCAAAGTATTTTAACTATCACTATTACCGTTACTTTTGATGAAACAACCCTGCCAAAATCACAATATTACTATAAGATGTTTAGACAATATTCATAATTAACAAAAAAAAATTAGAACACTTTGTTGGCCTCAGTTGGTTAGGTATCTGACTGCTGATCCAAAGGTCCCGGGTTCGATTCCCAGTGGAGACACAGTTTTTAACTGTGTTTGCAGTCTGGATCTGTGAGACGATTAATATAGCAACTTGTTATTGGGTGCGTGTTAAATTAATATTTGACATAGTACCTGTTAGTTGCCCGAGAAGTAATATAAAAAAAACAAGTGGTATTTGCAGACAAAAAAAGTTAACTGAATTTATCGTTAAATTACTAAAGAAACATAATTACTATCTTGACTAGTTTGATATTAAATAATCATTAAAAAACAAACAAAATCAAATTGTAATGAAATTATTTTGAATGCTTTCTAAACTTTTAATTCTGTAGAAATAGTCAGGTCTAATAGTGTACACAAAAAAGTACCTATCTACCGATGGGAAACTAAAGTATGTAGAAAACCTGGTATCAAAAAAAAAAAGTAAAAGCAGTGTTACCTCTGTGGAATCTTCAGAAGGTTTGTATTGAATTTCAGCAGCGGTAAAGTTGAAGTAACCATATTTCTTGGGTCTCACAGTCACAACATGAGAAACGTTGGTTTGTGGGGGAATGCGATCAATCGACGCAGACAATTCACCACCCACTAAAGAAAAGGCTTCAGGGTGGAAGCCGTTGTCAATCAATTGAACATTAACGGCTGTAGCACTTCCAACATTGTAAAGCGTATATTTAACGATAATGTCCATGTCTTCAACTAAATATTTATTTAGAATTTGTTTTGACACTAATAAACGAGCTCTTGAAATTTCCTCATCACAAAACGATGTGGTTGTTAAAATAAATAGAATCCCTATTACTCCGAAGAACTTCATCTTCTGTAAATATAAAAGAAAGTGTGACTAGGAATTATTACAATTTAAAAACTTAATATATTCTTGTGATGAATTAAAGTGATCAAAATACTCACGATTGCAATTAACTATGAATACGATTTAATAGAAATTAGCCGGAATACACCACAATTTTCGGATAATAATATGGTTAGAGGAGACGATTCGAACAAATCGTCAAATACCGAAAAATATTGCGTGGCTGACGTTTCTCTACGTAACCAAAATTCTTGCCAGTGCAATGCCACGTATATAAAAATATTATAATTAAATAAGAACTACAAAATTTTGTGTTAAGGCAATAAAATCAAGATCAAAAGCCAGTCCCAGACGGTTGGAATATAAAATTCGACTGAAATTTCTGGGTCACGAACCTTGAGCCCTCTCTCCGACCACGAGGAAACATCAATGCCAGTGTGAGGAAGAAAAGGAGGCAAATGATAGTGACACTACGTAAATTCTTTTAGTACGGCGCATTTATTCAAAATATCATCAAGGTCCAACGGCAAAGAAATAAATAAAAACACAACAGCAACAGAATTCAATAAAAACAACAAAACAAAACGAAGAATAACAGTCCAACTCTCAAACACAACCGAGCACGAAGAGACGCCGACCAGAAGGTGCAGCCCCAGGGTACAGCGACATCCTCTCTCCAGGCATGTCACTGTCTTCCACGTGGTGGCTGAAAGTCCGGCGGGGCCCAGCCTCTGCGTCAGGTTGGCAGGTCCTTCTAGTACTCGGCGTAGTTTCCTCTTCTCCTCTGCCAGACAGTCACCCATGGCTGGCTCCGTGCCACACGGCAACGCTATCAAGGCGCATCTCGACAGAGGTGGCAGGCCAGCTGGGAGCCTCACCGGAGGCGAACCGACGACCCAGACGACACGGAAAGCCCCTCGTGGTCCAATCTGCGAGCCGCCGCGTTCCCTGCTGCGGTGGCCCAACACTGCGCCCTGCCTCTGCCCTGTTGATGCCCTCATCTTGGCTCCGTAGCACCGGCAGCGTCCATGCGCGTGTCGTGTCCTGTCACGCAGACCTCTTGCGTCGTCGAAAATACGGCCGCCATCGGGAGCACATGTCGACCGATGACGGCGTCACACCAAACCGTCCGTCTTCCACCAGAGTTGAACGCCAAGAGAGAGCGTGCCATAGCGCGTGCTTGCTGCCAGTCTCGTTGCTCGCCCGCAAACACCGCTAGTATCTTTCAGAAATGTTGCCGAGGAAAAAAAATATTGTTTTTCGGCAAAATTTACTCTCGGGCATAACAACCTCAGTCATTTCCGTCGTTTCCCAACTTCCAGATCCCAATTGTCAATACAATCCTATCACAGCCCCAATAACGTTAAGTTTAACAGATTACCCAGAAGTAATAATAATATTAATAGATTTTTATTGTTGGTTGTTTTATAAGTAATATTTTTTGTAAACTTTCTTCTTCATCACCGGATGAGAAATACACTTAAGGCCGCTGCATACGGGACGGGGCGACGACGTGGACGGGACGGGATGTGTTTTTTTAAACATCGTTTCATATAAAATGTATACGAACGTGCATAAGCCACGGGTGCACGACGGGGCGAGGACGGAGCGGGAAAAAACAACGACGCCGACGATGTTTTGCACGTCCACGCCCCGTCCCGCCACGCTCCGTCCACGCCCCGTTGCGTTTGATGGCAATTACAGTCGCTCCGGAGAGCAAAATCTTTCTTGTTCATACGTCACATCCACGTCGCTGTCACGCTGTGTATGCAATATGCATACATGGTTTCATAACACCACGTCCCGTCCACGTCGTCGCCCCGTCCCGTATGCAGAGGCCTTTAATCTTAATGAGGCAGGCGCTAGAAAAAAAATTACATTTTTATAATAACTAGTTGCATGCAGCACATGAGATCCAACTGTCGATGGCGATAGTATGTATAATTGAAGAATACGTAAAACACTTAAACATGTTTTGTTTTCTATATAAAACATGTAAGTATGTATCTCAGGATAGGAAAGTATGGAGGTCAGTCTTTTTTCTTACCAAGAATATGAAAACAGGATGATGGTATGGTTTGGACATAAAGTATCAAACTATCGAGTCCCCGTAGATATTGTGTAATGTATATTGCCTTACAAATTATATGAAACAATGTCGTCACTAAATTAAATTTTTATAAAAATTGTTAAAAAAAGTTTGAGATGTACTACTACAATGCTAATATTTTTTATGGCAAATTAAATTTTCTAGTTGGGTTTTTCACTTTTTTCGATATTTTTAAAAACTTTGGAAATATAGGCAGTAAAACACATAAATATATCATACAAAAAATGTTTTTCTTAATAAAAAATGTTTGAGAAACTCTGTAATTTTTTTGAAAAACAAATTGGAGATTTTGTATTATTTGCATAAATTTATACCAATTTTCAAACAAATTGGTTTATTTCATACAATTCGCCTATACAATAATATGCACATTGATAAGTTTCATGATTTCTCATCATCAAATCTCTTGGCTTCGTTCAGATGGAACCACCCCAGAAGTAAACCTTTTCTTAAGCAATAGGAATCATCAAATTTGGACGACATGGTAAAGAATTTTATTAATTGCAGATGTCTTTGCAAATTGAAGAGTTTGATAATTTTTTCTCATGAGTTCCATCATCAGAACTTAATCACCTCTGAAGCACTTCTTTCCCATTAGAAAAGATTAATTTAAAATCCGATGACCTCGATCAGCAGTCGGGGAACCGGGGTAAATTACCCCAAATGGGGTAAAAATGAATTTTTGTTTGATCCAAGTTGAGAATTTTATTTTGTTTGTCTATTACATACTTAGGTACTATTTTCATGTAACTTTTTTTTTATTTTCCGTGTAAATTAATTCAATAAATAATGTTTATTTAAATATACATTGATTGTCTTCTTTTCAAAATGGGGGGAAGGGGTAATATCGACTTACGCAAAAATATTTTGGGGTTATGGTTAAAAAAGTTCCCCGACCGCTGACCTAGATGAAGGTGACATTATATCCTATACACAGGACAACTACAAAATACGCCTTAAAAAAACTTAATAATGTCAGAATAGCAGGAGGATTACTGAACTGGTCTGAATCTTATCTGTCTGATAAAATTCAGGTTGTGTCTGAGGGGTTTAGATTCCGTGCCTATTACTGTTACTTCCGGTGTTCCTCAGGGTTCGCATCTGGGTCCCCTTTATTTATAATTTTCATTAACGTCGTTTTCCTTGAGGTATGATCATCTTATATATGCTGATGATTTGGAAATCTTCAAAAGTATAAAGAGTATGTGTTCGAAACAAAATGACTCTCAATGTAAGCAAATGTTTTTCAATTAGCTTCACAAAAAATAAAATAGACCATGCGTATAACATAGGTAATGTTAGTTTAAAAAAGGTTACAACAATTAAAGATCTGGGCATAACTCTCGACTAGGAGCTTAGTTTTAAATACGAGACTATAGTAGTCTTACAGAAGATTGGGTTTTGTACTGAGGTTGATAAGACAGTTTAAAAATCCACAATGTTTAATATTTAGATATAACTCACTGATTCGTAACCTGCTCGAATATTAATAATTTGTTTGGGCACCCTATTTCGCCATTCATAGTAGGTACTAAATTAGAGCGAATCCAGAGGTACTTTGCATAGAGCCGGTAATCTGAGCGTCTAAAGCACTTTAATTTTGAAAGACTATCAGTACTTATTATAATATGTATATGTTGTAAACACCTGTTATTGGAACTACTATGCTGATTCTGTCTTAATGTGTATTCCTATGTTCTGATGGTGTTTCTTTAATAAATAAATTACTGTCATATTCCACTGGTGACTACAACTTGGTGAAGTCTTCTTCAATCCCCTGATTCCACATATTCTATAAGCATTCGCCTTTTCCTTGTGAGCAGTTGTTTGAGTTTCCACCTTCAGATAGGGTAATTATAATAGATGCTACAAGGGATAGACGTGCCATCATGGATCTATAAACAATCACAATAGCCGTCGTTTTGATGTTGTTATGAAACTATATCTTGGTTTGCCTAATATTCACACCAATTGTTAAATATTCGATGCAGGGAATTTTTACTGACGGACACCGTATCCATGCACGAGCTTTTTTTTTCCAAGCAATATAACCTACTAATCAACCTATTTGAACAAAAAGTTTGGTAAGGTTTGCATGTAGTTATTATTCGCATTATATATTTAAAAAAAAAACATACAATCGTAACCAATCTAATCAAACAAAACTTTATAACTAAACTACTTACGGAGTCTGACGGTACGAGAATCAAATATTTTAAAATTGGTGTGAATACTAAGCTATTTCTTTATAATGATGTCGCCAGTATTTTGAATACTATAATACCTCCTTGCTGTTGCCATATCGATTAACAAAATCTCATTGGTACACTAGAGTGGAACAAGATTTTAATGTACGTATTCAAATTAATAAATATTTGACTAATCTGAAAGATCTTTAAAGGATATTCTTAAATAAAACAATGCATATGCCATTATTTTTAATCCCAAATACTTATAAATAATTTATTATAAATTATATAGTTTGCTATAACTTTTAGCTAAAATAAATGTTTGGTAACTTATAAATGACACCACATGAAAATAACTTGAGAATTAAAAATATATATTTTTTTAAGGCAAATATTTTTTTATAAATAAACATAAGAGTATTTGAAATACATCTCTCTATGATGGATGGAACAAGACAAAAAATAATTGATCTTATGATAAATTAGAAGCAACCAAATTGTGATTTGAATTTTTGCGAGAGAATCATAAAAACTCTTAGGTAATAAAAATGTGAAAAAAACTTTAGTTTGAAATAAAAGTAAATTTGTTTATTAATTAATTTTTTTCTCAGGTACCCTAGTATTTCGGGTATCATCATATTATTATAACAGTAGATTTTATGGATAATTGAAATAGATTAAACTGCATTTTTAATGAACACTATTTGATTTTAGATAGAACGTTTGCTCTAAAAACAGTATTTTGAAAAAGTGCCCGAATTAATCTTTTCATTTCCTCAGGCTTGAAATGCAGGGCAAGTGGACCCATGCCGTTAAACCATCGCTCTTCAATATCAGCTAAAGTACCACTTAGAACCATAATCAATTCGTTGAATTTCTCCCATTGAACAATGTTTGTGTGGATTTCCATATCATCCTGAAACCAAAATTTTAAAATGCGAATGTCATAAGCACAAAAGATTTGAAAAATTTATAGAGCTAAGATATTCTTCAAGAAAAATATAGTCCTCTAAAAAATATCAGTGAGTTCAGAAGACTGAATAAAAAAATCCCGACTGTTAAATCATTCATTTGTTCATATTAAAATGTCTAAAAAAATATTTCCACATCATACTGTAATAAAACCATCACTAGAACAAGAAGTTTTTTTTTAATTACTTTACGAAGGGCTAGTAGTTATATTTTAGCAAGTTTGAAATATTTGAGGATGTGTAAAGATTTATTTTTCATTTTTATGAAAAAACTTATTTGAGAACATATCATAAAGGTATGATACTAGAACTTATACAAAATTAAATTATACTACTTAAATTATATTACAATACATATATTAATTATATAAAAAATGGTGTAGAGATGTGATACCCAATTGGGAGATAATACCTGATAAATTTGTGGCAGTCTATTGGATACTATTTTATATATTTCTGATAACTGTGATGCTACTTCTGCAGTAATGTCTTCTTGAATAAGAACTTTTGAAATAAGTTCCTCTATAAATAAATTTCCAAGGCAGGTAATTAATCTAAAAAATAATAAATAGGTGATATCTACAGTTGTTTAGCACAGAAACTAAATAAAAACATTGTTACACATATAGTCTTACTAATAAAAATCTACTGCACACCCGTTGACCACTGTTTTAGTTACACACCGTGTAAAAATCTTACTAATAAACGCTGTATAACGACTGTGTAGTTGCAATTGTTGTCCATGCGTTCGAGATGGTCTCTCCAGTAACATCTTCTGCTACGTCCCCATCTTGTTATGTCCTCAATACCGCTTATATACCTGATTGTTTCATTTCTGATGAGGGTTCTTCCAGCAATGGAATGCAGGGTCTTCATTTCAGCCACTCTACGACAGCCGTTTGTTCTGTTGGAGTCGGCTCTTATTTCTATTCCATATGTCATAATTGGGCGGACACACGCCTTGTATATTCTGACTTAGCTGGTAGTAATCATTTGTTTATTTCTCCATATAGTATTTTGTAAGAAACCAGCTACGGCTATTGCTTTATTGACGTGTGTTCGGATTTCGTTGTACAGGTCATTGCTAATGGAGATCTCTACACCAAATGTATGTAAATCGCATGACCTGCTCTATAGGGTGTTTTATTTAAATACATATTTATATACCTTTTATAAACGTCTGCAGGAAATATGCCCAGCCAAATAGTTTTTAAAAGTTGCAACTGCCTTAAGCATTGACGAATACTTTGTTCAGCATTGTCACTTAATGAGTCTTTTGTAGCTATATAATAAATATCTGAAATAAAGTTCATGGATTATGTAGATGAGAAAAAATATAAAATGTGTAGTAAAGGGTGTTTTTTTTAGAGGCATAGAATTTCAAATTGAAATAAAACAGAACTTTTCTTGAATATATATGAAATTGGCATCATTTGACAAATAATTTTATTGTATTTATGTTTGAATATGATTTCAAGTATGTTGCCACTGCTGAGGCTGATGTGTGTGCATAGCTATGAGAGGATTATTTTTCACTCTGAATAATTGAGACTTTATTTCGGCAATAATGCATTAAATATTGGCATCCAAGTGCTTAATTAATTTAGATTCATCGGCGTAGACATGAGACTTTACATACTCCTAAAGAGAATAATCTAATAGTGTCAAATCAGAAAAAGAGGTGGTCTGTTAACAGGTGCATTTTGTGAAATTAACCTTTCGAATAATGTTTCTTTCAGTTAGTTAATTGTATCACTGGGTGGCATGTTGCACTGTCCTGCTGAAACCACATGTCTGCCACATTATGTCCAATTCAGTAACTTTTTGAACTAAAATAGGAATGTGCTAAAATTTTAGAATGAAGGTCATTTGAACTAAATTTTGTATTCTGTAACTCTACAAAATTAGTGCACCATAGATAATAATTTGAACTTAACTTGTCAGTGGCGCATGCGTACTGTTCCGCCATGTTTATTAATGTCATATCGCCAAACCTAACCTTTCAATCAATCTGCACTAATATTCGTTGAATTTTATTTTCAGCAATATGTGTAAATTATCTATTTTTATTTTTTTCCATACGCAACTTATGTTTCCAACTTAACTAAAATATCTCGGACTGCCGTGTAAACAACTAGTACGCTTCCAATAAGGTGATAACTAAAACTAGAATGTTATGACAGTTGATTCAACTAAAATGTGATTAAAGAATAGGGAATTTGACTAATTCATGAGTTACCTGGAGAAAGGATGTTCCTAAATAGGAACGTTCCTATTTCAGCGTTATAGAATAGCAACTTGGACTAAGTGGAATAGAATCAGACATATCAATGCCTTCCAAGGCTATAATCAACCAGTTGATCAACACAGGACTAAGGTTAACTGTCGAATTATTAAGTGAAATAAATTCTCTTAAACAAATCAACAGTTGGATAAATGACATAAAATTATCTGTCAAATAAAGCTAATTTCACAGATATTACAACATTTTTATGTGTTTTATTTCAATTTGAAGTTCTCCATCTCTAAAAATTACAGCCTTTAGACATATTGTTTATTGAAGTATATCGTCCGTAGATCCATCTGGAGACTTGGACTTGTCAGTCACATTTTATATTTGTGATATACATTTAAGAGGGCGACTGCTGCCAACGTACCTATTTTTTCAATTTGATATACCATCATTATTACTAAACAAATCATTTTGAAAAAAATAACTTAGTTAGTTTGGATATTAATAAAGAGAAATATACCTTAACTTTTTGATAATGTTCTGTATATATTCTTGTAGGAAAATAATAAGCATACCCCAATTTTAGCCATTTATCTTAAATTTCTAAAAAAATATAAGGTATAGAGCAATATTTTTTTTTATAAATTAAAGAAGAACAAAATACCTGGAAAAATATGATATGACGTTACATTAACGCATCAGGTTAAGTAAATAAACCAAAAAAACTTTTATTATGCAATGGCGCTGAATGGAAAATAAATGTTTTTTAGGTTTATTTACTAAACCTGAAGCGTTAATGCAACGTCACATCATATTTTTCTCTTTTTTAATTTAAAAAAAAATATATTACTCTACGCCTTATAGTTTATCAAAAATATATGATAAACGTTGAAAATCGGGGTATGCCATTATTTTTCTACAAGAATTTATACAGAACATTATCAAAAGGTTAAGGTATATTTTTGTTTATTAATACCAAAACTATCTAAATTAATTTTTTCAAAACGATTTGATAAGAAATATTGATGGTATTTCAATTTGAAAAATAGGTACGTTGGCAGCAGTCCCCCCCTTAATGCAGACAAATATAATATTTATACAATATTTTAAATTGGATAGTTTATAAAGTTTAAAAAGGCGTATAGTTACCGGAAAACTTCTTGAGCACATCACGTGGAGCGCGCAAAGTGCTAAATGCTCAAGTTATTTACCGGAAACTATAAACCACGCTTATTGTGATCAAGGTATGTTCAGTTATAATTTAATAAAATTAGATGGGTCGATGGCAGAGCGGTTAGCGCACTGGGCTAGTAATCCAGTGATCGCGAGTTCGAATCCTGCCTCGACCGATTTCGTTCACCTATAGCACAAGCATTTATTTGCTTATTTTAGGGAACGTATGAAGATGTTTATGTACTTGTTTTAATAACAAGGACATATTCATTTTTTATAAAAAAAAAAAGAAAAAAAAAATTTAATGAATCGGTCTTAAAAAATCTTATACAAAATTACTGAAAAATAATACACAATGGAATTTAGGAAATTCAACAATATAATGTCGTTGTCAGAAATATTCCACAAAAAATACTAATGATGACATAGGATAGAGTGATGGTAACATCTACACAGAAGAGGAAAATGAAAAAGGTACTACTAAATATTGCACGGATGCAAGATGACCTAAAATAGTGTTGTTCAATGTAGAGCAAGGAACTATGTTTATGAGGGGTTTTGATAAAAAAATATTTTTGTATAAAGGTGAATATTGAATATACAAGTTGAATTATCCTGCAACAAATTGTGTTCAGTAAACAGAATAAAAGAAAGGAAGTCATCTGCGAGTGTGGCGTCAGGTAGGACAATGTGTCTTATACTTATAATAGGAGTGACACGGATATATGAAGATACAGTGATGATAAACATAATTGGAATTAAGGGCTATGAATATGATGGTGTTCCGAACACGGAAATTAAGTAAGTAATAAGGATTTCTTGAACACTCAATAATCAGTTAGATAATGCAATCTGTGGTGGGTCACAATAAATAATTCACTGTTTTAATTTTGTATATTTTAAATAACAGTGTAATATATCAATTGGTAATTCAAATAGACATTGTTTAACTAAACCTGATGTTCGTATGGTATCCAGTATTTGTTTTCTTTGCATTCTCATGTGCAGTAAAAGTTTTTCTGTAGCAAGATCACGCAATTCTTTTACTTGATCACAAAATGATATTGTATAATCAATTTCCTTATTTTGCATTTGTTTTCCCCATCTTGGACCAAGTGTTAGTAAAAAATGTGCCAAATACATACAGTTGTTGTGAAAGAGAGCTAGAAAATGTAAAGTAGGGATAATTATTACATCTACATGTCTTATAATACAGAACAAAAGCTATATAAAAATATATACAAGCAGATATTATATTAACTAACAAATACTAATTTAAATATAAATTCATGATCACCTATTTGTTGAGGCATTGTTTCCAAAAGAGATTTTAAATGAAGAGGAACGATCGCCATATACAATTCAAGAACATTCCTCGCAGTGTAATATAATCTTTTTGCGCAAAATTCTGAGGCTTGTGACGCTTGCTCCATCATAACAAGAACTAAATCTAAAAGTTCTTGAGTTGACTTAGAAATTGCGCACCGAGGAAACAAAAATGGTGAGGAATTAAATGCTTTGTCAAACACAATTAAAAATTCATCACTATAAACATGATCCTGAGAGTCTTCATTAGGTACATTAGTACCGACAGACATTATGCTGTCTAAATCTTTTTTCATTACACATCTGGCATTTTCTAAAAAATACTGGCTTGTTTTGTTTGCAAATAAAACATCAACATTATTTGTATACTGCAGAATTGAAAAGTTATCATTTTCAAAAAAGTTGATTTTTGTTAAGAACTTCTGAAAATCTTCAACTTGTGATGTTACCAAGCCATAATCTTGTAATTCACTGATACAATTTGGTATTGTATGAACAAGGCAGTCTTTTATTAAAACATCGCTGAAATCAACACAAATGAGTGAACCTAACAACCTCAGTAATGTGCCATCATCGGGTGTTTCATAATTTAAATTGGAATAAAGATATTGAAACAATTTTTTCAAATTCCCTAGAACGTTTTCATAATAAGGCTGACTTTTATTATTGGTAAATATTGTAACAGTCAGTTTTTCTGTATTATCTGTTAAAACTTCTACGGTTGATGCCGAATGAATCATGGGATTCAAGACATGTTTTAATATAAAACTGGCAAATGTTTTCATTTCCATATTTATTTGTTTTGATGATGTTAGAGCATCGAGTATGTCCAACTTGTTATGTAAATTATTATTGATTTCAATGACTATAATTTTTTTATCATCTGTTGTTTCATCGGTCCAATGTAAATACTGATTCCAAAGTTCAGAAAGATCATTCAATAGTTGTTCCCAACAAAGCACAATGTCTGTTTTCAAAACTCTAAATATTCCTAATGCACCTAAACCTTCTACGGGATTATTGAGTAAATCTGTTAATACAGATAAAGATGTTACAGCACCACAAATATTATTTTCTCTCTTAAGTTTATAATAGTTTTCCAGCTGCTCATTGCAAGTTATTAATTGTTGAATAATATTAAGGCTAAAATTGGTTTCTTCTAAATTTGTAGATATTTCTTGTAATTCATGCGTCGAACTTAAAATATCCTGTATAGCTACTCCTTCAATGTGACTTTCACAATTTGTTATATCATTGATTAAGTTTATTGACTCTTTCAATTTAATTTCACAACTACCAACAATACTTTTTATATCAATTTGGTCTTCATTTAAATACTTATTTATTTTTTGTTTGAGACTGTGAATTTTATAACACAATAATTCGATTTTCTGAGATGGATTAACAATTATTTCTCCATCATTAACATCTAAAATTATTTGTAAATCCATTATTCCTTTTTGTGGTATGGAGAGGGCCTAGTTTCTTTCTTTTTCTTATAATACTTTTCTTTGACATCACTTTTTGAATTCTTTGAATGAACTCTTATATTTTTGTTAAAGCGATAGTTGTTTGAACTGATTGCATTTTTTATGGTGTTATTTAAAAATGTTTTATTTGTTTTGGGATTTTGTTCTTTTAACCATCCACTAGGTCCAACAATTTCGGCTCTGATAGCACCACGACAGGCTTCTCGCATCAACTCTTCGGTTGCTAACCTGCAATAATAAGTAAAACATAATTTATTGATACGAAATTTCCATAATCTATTCCTTTTAACACCCGAGTTAGAATGTTTCATGTTATACACTGATTTTTGAGTTCGACTAAATTCAAATAAGCTAGATTAATGAGGAATAAAATGTAATAGATTTTTTTTATTTACTTTTCCAAAAGCGAATCATCGATGTCTTGCGATTTATCATTGCCTTCTTGTTTTGATTCTAATTCTGACATTTCATTTTTTAGTATAAAACATGCATGTAGTTACACAACTTAAAATGTTTTTAAAACAGTTTTAAATCATCGATTTACAGTAAAATATTATTATAACAGCGAACAAAGCTCCATATTTGACCACATTTGACACAGACCAAAACTGACAGCATTGACAGACTGACACTTGGCAGTAGCGACGGGGAAAAATGAGTGATCCGTATTATTTGACCGGATCATTAAATTGAATCGGTGACTCACGGTTCACGTTGCCACAACGATCCGCTCATGAACCAGACATCACTCTCACACTTTCTATCTCATATAAAATATATCGTTAGAATGCGATACACATACCGACTCATGGCAATCATCGATTCACAACTAATTCATTATGGTTCATAAAATCTAATTCATTGCGGTTCTTAAATATGTTAAGCAATTTTGACCGCAACATACTTTGAAAAACAAATACGTAACGTCTATAATTGAATATACTATTTTGAAGGCGATCTTCGATTCACGACTAATTCATTATGGTTCATAAAATATTTAAGCAATATTGACCATTAAGTACATTGAAATGCAAACATTTTAACGCCTACATTTGCATATCATATTTTGAATCGGTTTTGTTTTCTCTGTCATTCTACGTACATGTTATGTACGATAGATAAGGATAGCTATATTTGAATCATATTGAATCGAAGAGCGAATTGATGATCCGCATAAATTTCGTGAATCGATTTTAAAAGACAGGATCTTACAAAAATATCGAACTTTGCACCACTACTTGGCAGATTTATGAAAACGACTCATAGACAAAAAAATCAAAAACAATTTGGGTAAGTACTCAAACCCGCAGCTTACTCAAGCGCGAGGGACGGTGGGTTTCTCTCGTAGACCCACGGTCGGGGCGGGCCGGCATAATGTATACGACAGAAATTAATTGTATTTAAGGTAGTTGTTATGCGGACTTGTTTATGCTATGGTTGGAAGCGTTTGCAGTATAGTTTAAGTTTAGGCCCAATTGTAATAAGTTAAGATGAAAAATTAAGTTGTATCACATTATGTACATATATCCGAAAGCGATCTTGTTGAGTAGAAACTATTTTATTATACTTGATTATGTGTGTTACGTAAAATCGTCTATCGAATATGGGAAATGTTATAGTGTATGACGTTGCGGTAAAAATTCGTGCTGATTCACATAGCCATAGCATAGCATGGTGATAAGACGTTTAAACTTTTACTATGTATATTTGATTGTCTTCTTGCGCAATATTTCAATCAAACAGAGAGGGACGATTTATATTCACATAGGTATTGTGATCAAAATATTGCCATAGATTGTTGTAGCGAAAAAAGTTCTATTATTTTACCTCGAGTCGATTTTACCTCAATACTAGGAACGCCTTATAACCGGTTCCCAGGCCTTGTTAATATATTTAAACAATATCCATTGTTATCATAACTAAGTAAGAGCTATTAAAATATTCTAAGAATGTTAGTTTCCTTTGGCCTGAAAATTAGTCTTCTAGCTCCTTCACACTATCCTTATAACGCTATCTCAGTCTATATCAGAAAAAGTGTGTTGTGGCAGATGCTGGACTCGGATCACTACCCACGAGGGAATGGCGAACGTTGACACTCAAAGTCGTTGATATTTGCGTTACCACCACAAACTCTTACCATCGTCGTTCCTTCTCTTAAAATTCCCTATTTATTTATCGTATGGGTCAATCACATATACATCATTACAAAACAAAGTTTAGATACAAAAATATTAGCACAAGTAGGCTTGCTTGTCAAGGTCTAATGTCAATGTTCAAAATATAATTCGTCGCTGAGTCACTTAACAAGACGAAGTCCTTGAAATCTCCCGCGTACGCCCTGAGGTCACACTCAGACACAATGTGGTCCATGGTCTGTCTATCCGTCCCGGAGTCTATATCTAGGGGAGTCCAACCAGCCACATTTGTGAAAAAAGTCAGCACATCTGCCATGTCTATTTCGGATTCTATTTAAGGCTGTCCAGACTTTACGTGGCTGATCGAATGCCCTATTGGTGGAGGCGTTACCCAACGAACATATACATATATATATATATATATATATATATATATATATATATATATATATATATATATATATATATATATATATATATATATATATATATATATATATATATATATATATATATATATATATATATATATATATATATATATATATATATATATATATATATATATATATATATATATATATATATATATATATATATATATATCCAAATAAATTTATTTACTGACGAAAAATATCGGGTGTAACAACAAATTGATATTTCTTAATTCGATCGTTGTAAAATATTTTTGGAGGATTAAAATTTATTTTTCCAAGCATAAACCATATTAAAGCTTATTGACATATATGAAATGCTTTTACAAGGCCCTCTGGATTGTTCGTCGTTCGTTTTCCTCTAGACAGGCCGCAAGGTAGGGGAAAAAAAATGGCCGACTTATCAGTCGTATGGAGTTTGACAGCTATCCATATTGGCGGATTGTTCTTTTTCTCATGTTCATAGAACATGTTTTATATACTTGAATGTGACAGATCAGATTTGAATAAAAACATTTTTTCATTTATAATGTTCATTATGACAAAAAAAAAAAAATTTTATAAATCTACATAGTACAAAAAATCATTTTACGAATTTTTCAAGGTCAATTTTGCAATCATTAAATAATTCATATTGCATTATGAAAGTTATATTTATAAAAAAATATTGAGAAAACCTTAGATTATATATGAGAAAACCATAGAATTATAATATACTAGAATTCTCATTCCCATACAAACTCTCGCTGTATAAGAGAAGCCGGCTCTTGTCTATGTATGTGTAATACTGTCGGTAAGCGTTGTACGTATATTACCACTCGGTATGACTGTGTGTGTAAATAATGTTGCAAACAGTTAAAAAATTCCCTATATAAATGGTGTTAATAATTTTAATGTCATTATTTGAGTTAGTAATAAATATATATTTTTTACATACATACCATCACGCCATATCCCTTACAGAGTAAGCAGAGAGAACCGAGCGCCATATACTCCTCTATTTTTGCACACATTCCTAGCTTCCTTTACATCCATGCATATTTAAAGAATGAATGATGGACGACTGACCACCCCAGAAAGGGTTGGCATGACCATGTGAATGATATTGTGAAAGAAAGAAATATAAAAAGCTTGAAAAGTCGAATCTTAAGACACATTCATCGCCTAGTAAACATTCATACATTGTCTTATACATGTTCGTCTGTTGTTCACATGGTCGTACCATCCTTATCTTGGACACCCATGACCTCTTCTATTCCTTACCTTACCTTTTAATTATTAAAATTTTTAATGTTATTATTTGCGTTACATTGTGATGGTTAATTTTTTATTTTTTAGTTACTGTATTTACCACGTACAAAGTCAAATTAAGTCAATAGTTCCGCTTTGACGTTGGATGTTTTTAGATGTTTTCCATACCTATGTACTTGCCTCAATATTTCATTATTCTTGTGTCACAAGCCAACATCATACAAACTTGAGAGAACTTGTTTTATCGCAGGTTTTTGTAAATATATTAATAATTGGGATTTGAGAGAAAAATAAATATGCATAAATCTTTAATATGATCAAATATGAAATAAAACATTGGATTTACAATACAAAACCTCCAATCGGTAATTAATTGAGATATTAAAAAATAATAAATTATTTTATACTAACGAAAATAACTAGGATTAGAGGGAATTCGTAGGAATATAAAATATCGTGTAATGGATTCGATGGTCTATTTTATTTAATAGTCAAAACGAACAAATTATCTACGAGTACATAATACTGAACAAAGTAACAAGAACAAGGTGTAAATTTGCAGAAAGGTCATCTCTGCTTCCTGAGATGATGAAGTCCAACTGGCCTTCCATCTCTTATGTGGTCTTCCTAATAGACGGACGGCAGCAGAGCGGTTAACGCGCTGGGTTAGTAATCCAATGGTCGCGAGTTCTAATCCTGCTACGACCGATTTCGTTCACTTATATGATGTAGTTTAAGGAATGTATATGTATATACTTGTTACAAGAACATATTCGTTCTCTTGAAAAAAATAAATAAAAAACGAAACGAATCGCTTATAAACTTAAACTGAGTTTACCTACTCTATGTAAAAAACAATAAAATTACTTAAAGAACTTGAAATTGTAATTATTATTACTCTATGAAAAAAAAACAATCGAATCACCTAAAGACCTTGAAATTGTAATTGTTTTTTTTTATATATTTGGCGTTTGGATGATGCTAACAGTTTATGGTTTTTTGCTTTATAAATGTAAAAACATCTAAGTCTTATATATTTTTCAACTATCAACCGAGTTAAATTTATGTGGTGACCCGGATTGACCACTGCGCTAATCAGCGCGCTAACCGCTTTGCTACCACCCAAATAAAATAAATAAATAAAAATAATAAAATAAATTAATAACTTTTAATAGTATTATTGTATCATCATAAGTTAATAAATTAATATTATAGCACACTCGTAAACACTACCATGAAAAAAAATGTAAATAATTTTTAAAACAGCCGTTTTCATAATACAGATTATTATGTACTAATCACAAAAATGGGGAAAAAATGTTTGAGAGGTAACAACTTTCGATGAAATGTCGTGTTCTTAATTTCGATTCATTTGAATATAACGTATTTATCTTTTTTTACTATATTAATAGAAAAACACGATATTTACGAGTGAAATGAGATTTCCATAATGTTTCATTATTTCTGGGATAGTTTTACAACTCGACACTGCACAGTTGGGAATTTTGACCACGTTTTATTTAATAAATACGGAGAACGTTTCACGCGGGCGGTCAAATGATTACTGAATATCCTCACGGCAAATGTAACCCAAATTGGAAAACAAAAAGCGGCTTCGTTTACTTCAGGCAAATGATCATTCTAGTATATTATAATTCTATGGAGAAAACATAATATTTATTCAGAGTAATTGTATAAAAAGTTTATATCAAAAAATGACAACAAATTAGTATCTTGTTACACGAGCAAAATACAGAATAAATTGTCAATTTTATATAAATAATTATCAGGGAAATCGAGCTTCCTTTAATTGTTTTCAATATTATCATCCAGAATGAGCTAGGTACGTTCATTTATTTTAAATATAAAGAAATCTCGAGCACCTAAATAAACAATAATACCTACAATATAATATAACCTCCTCTTTTTTTCAATCGGTTAAAATTTATCTACTGTACCAACAGATATTCTGTACAAGAAATAGTATATATTCATCATAAGGTTGCAGAACAAAACAACGGTAATAACCATATTCAAATTATAATTGATATACTTATGTCTAGAGATGTGCCAATATAGAGTGAAATATAGAATGCCAATTTGTCTATCTTGGGTACAGGATCACATACGAGATGGACGTTCAAAGAGTGAAATAGATAATCTCATCCACCAAGCAAAACTTGCCTTAAACAATCAAAGATCTTTGAGTCCAGCAACTCCGGAAACAATTAGTAAATCAGTGTGGAGTATTTTGCTGTACCTGTATGGTTTTCACACATTATGCAAAGGTGAGGTCCTCAGCAAAATCAATTAAACTAGTCACAATACAACATGTTGATCACCATATTGAAAAGGCATGCAAATTGGATGGTCATGCGTTGTGACATGAGCATCTCTTACACATCTTGTTGGAGGGAATAATTGAGGGATCGACTGACGGAAGGCGTTCCCGCTGGGAGTATATGGAACAGGTGTGCATCGCTGAAGACCAAACAGAGTGAAGGAAGAGATTAACTGCCAAACAATCTCCAAGATGGAAACTGAACAAGTAGAGCTTATATTAAAAGATATTTTTTATCAGTCTTGATACACAGAGTTATGAATTATTCTAGGTAAATTGATAACTACCTATTCATATTCATTGTTAATATGTTCATTAATAATATTTGATACATTTAATAATTCAATAATCGTTTACTAACTGTATAAAATTTTGAAAACAAATAAATATCTAGGCACATGACTAATTTCAGCAAAATACTAATAAAGTTAATATTATATTATAAATTATTATCAGGGATATTGAGCTTCCTTCAATTGTTTTGAATATGATTTATTATCTATAACGACCAACGTTCAGCTGTTTAAATATGAAAAATCTAGAACACCTATGTAAAGAACCAATTGTAATAATAAAATTATAAACTTAATTATGTAACTACAAATGATATTCCCTATTAGAAATTTTAAATTGCATTTTCTAGTCTTTTAACATAATCTAGTCTTAAAAATTTTGCTTGTTTGATCATATAAAAATACTTGACATTGATACATAATATATAGGTACTCTATTAAAATGCACATTTGTAATTTTCTTTTACTAAATTTTATTGACTAACTATTTTTGCTCTAGACGAGCATTCTCTGAGTAGTGGACCACTCAGAATATGCTCGTCTAGAGCGAAACTAGTTATTTAATTAAATTTAGTTGAAGAAAATTATAAATCTGTATTTTATTGTAATATATTATAATCAAATTCCATCAAGTATTGTCGATAGAAAAAGTTAAAAAAATATGTATACTCAATTACTTCCAAATACCCACCATCTCCTTAGGTCTTCTGTTTCACAAAAAAACTTTTCTTCGAAACCTCATATATTTACAAGGTTTATATTCAAAATACTGTTAGGGAAAAAGGTTGTTTTAATATAAAAAAAACACAAAAGTATTTGTTTAAAATTTGTCAATAACATAGAAGCATTTTCTGTAAAACTACAAATATACTGCAGTTGTCTATACTAATGGTACCAGTTATTGACTTTCTTTATTAAAAATAAACAAGATAATATCCGCCAGTTCTAATACATCTACCAGGAAGAACTGGCAAAGAAAACTGATGTCTGATATTGAATTTAAAAAATATGTATCCAGTTGAAACATTCATTCTTGTTTATCATACACTTCAATTTCATGTATCATTGTGTACGTATAGAAATATGAGTAAATAATTTCTTCAAATTCTATTGAGGAATTTAAAATACATGATACAGGAATAGGAAAAGGGATGGTGTATTGAGGCATAGCCTACTGTCAGACACTGTAGGCTAAGATTGAGGCGAACTTGAAATTAGCGATACAATAAAAGAACAATATTCTTATTCCGAGCCACAGTGAACAAGGTGGAAATCATGTTGAGATATAAAAAAAATGTAGAGAGAAGCGAGCACCATACATTCATTGCCTCACACACATTCATTCGTCTGTTATTTAAACATATTAAGATTTATCCTTTCCTTTGAGAATTTTGTTTACATGGTCATTATACAGCTCTATGAAATATTCATTATTTTTGTTTAGACAGAAGGCACTACTAATAGTTTACATTTCAAATTTCCAGTTATGATTTAAACAGTCTGTTTATGTTATGCCCATTTTAAGATTGTATACATTCTTATCAACAATAAGTTTGAACAATTTATGTGTTTTTAGTTTTTGAAATAAATACATAGGTAGTTACTATTGTTGCAAATATTAAACATGTTCATAGCATCATGTGATTCAGAAATTAAATTCTACATTTGGTAACCCAAAAATTCATTATTGTAAATATTATGTTCATCAATTAAAACATTTTACATAACTAAAATACAGATTATTCCACACACATAAATTTTACATACATGGCCTTATTTATTTAGATTCAGATCCTTCATACATATTATTTTGGAAAACACAAAAGTTATTGTTATCTATACAAACATTTCTCTTTCCAAATATATTCATTCACATTATTCTTCAATAGATTAGCATTTAAAAACAGCTTTATATTTCTTACTTTACTCAAGTTTTCAATTGAACAAATATACCAGAAGATCAAGATATCCTGTGCTGAACGAAAAGTCAGATACACCTTTACAAAGATGCTGAATATTCTAGATGGTGTATTGAAGAAATCAATACACCTTGAGGTCCAGGCTCCTAAGTTAAATTGTAAACGTTATCTCCAAGTGCTTGGCGATAGCGAACAGCGTTTACAATTTGACTTAGGGGCCTTAATTAGATGTCTAGATTTACTGCATAACTCACTTCTTTGTTGAGGTGTATCAAACTAAATACAACTTTATACATGGATATCTTTCATTATATATAATTACTTTTTCATTGAAAAAATATTCAACTAATCAATCATGCATACATTCACACATATAAATACCTTCTTTTATAAATTTTATCGAAACTGTAAGGAACCATTCAGTAGGTAGTCAATTATCAACATACAAAAATACAGCAATTATTAAAATTTACACTTCTGTCTAGGAAAAAAGAATGACTGATGAAAATACTCGTACATAATATAATCATTTTACTTATTTATAATATACATGACATTTTACATAAAGAGGTTTGACAACAATAATAAAAGGTATATAAAAAAATTAAATATTATATATATTTAAGACAGAGACAATGGAAGGGTACACATACACATCCAGACCATTGACACTCTACAAATTCTCTCATTAACAAATTACATAAAAGATAATATCAAAAATTCCACATTTAGGGGAAGCGTATATTTTTATAATAATACATTTACTCTTTCTTTCACCCTGTAACGACATGTGGTGATATTATTGCCAAATTACTATTTATTTAAAAAATATACTTTTTAATATACTTCTTCTCCCACACAAGTCTACCCGCAAAACCTCTGACTCTATGGATACTAGGAAAACCGAGCAGACGTTGTCTTGCCTGTGTATAGATAAAAATGGTTGATCCGTATGTTTTATTTTTTAAGATTATAATCTAGAATCTCTCATTATTATTCTGTCCCTTCCATAACTTCAGACACTTCCGTCCCTCCTCAGTCACTTCATTCCTTCCTCAGTCCCTCTTCCATCACTCCTCATTCACTTCAATCCCTCCTCAATCACTTCAGTCCCTCCTTAGTCACTTTAGTCCCTATTCTCTCCTCAGTCATTTAAGTCCTTCCTCAGTCATTTAAGTCTCTCCTCAGTCACTTCTGTCTCCTCAATCACTTCAGTCCCTCCTCAGTCACTTCCGTCTAATAAATATTTTCCTGTAATAATGCGTTATGTGTAATATTAAAAAAAAATACATTTAAATTCAAAAACATTCTTGGGTATGGACTGAACGAATCCCCAATGTTTCATTGCAATATCAAATAGATCATTTAAAAAAAAAATTTGGACCGACTTATGTTACCCTGGTAGCATAATTTTCAAATCCTCATAGTTTCATTTTTCAAAACTTTTTAGTGACAAGTCGAACAAATACTTAAATAAATTTTAATGCAAAATCCTTCTCCGGTGCGCGCTGAACAAATCCCCAAAGTTTCATCGCAGTCGGATGTGCGGTTTAGGAGTCCATCGATCACATACAAAGAAACAAATATACCAACATCCACTTTTATATATCGCCTTTTTGCAAGAACAACGTAACATATAGAAATGTGTTTTTTTTCTTCAATCCTCAAAAACCGTGACGTGATTAACTTTATTTTCTATGAAAACATGTTTATTAAAAAAATTCAAACCTTTTTAATTTTTTTTATACTTAGTTCGGTATCTTTAAAACATATCTTAATTTCAAATGATTCACATAATAATTAAAAATGTTACAAGAGCAAAAGGACAAAATTTAACACTGTATAAAATTATTTTTGATTTTAAATTCCAGTTACTAATATTAAAATTCAAAGGTTGGTTTGAAATGTTGAAAATCTTGGTGATTTTATCGGATTGATCCCAAGCTTCATTTTGTTTGTTGGTTCGGACTACGAAATCCGTTTTTCTTTTTGATGGTTCCTTACGACGAGGTGGCAATTTCTTTGATAAATATTCTGGTAGATTGGAGAACACTGATGGTACAGCATCTTTTTTCAACCTCAATCTTTTTCGATGTACATTAATGATTTGACCTGAAACATTGAAACATAATTATTAGTCAATTTATTTATGGTGATAAATGATAAATAATAGTTTGATGGAACATAATAAATGTCTAAACTTGAACGCACTTATTGTAGAGTTCTTTATATATAATTTTTTGTATATTTTTTTGTTTGTATGATTCTTATTTGTCGGTAAGATATCTGACTCTGAGATAGGTCTTGGGTTCACAGTTTTAAATTGCATTTTCTGTCTAAATTTGTGAGACTATAAATATCATAAATCAAAGATATTTTGTTAAGATCAAAGTTTAGTATGAAAATGTCATTCATCAAGTCTGAATCTGATCTTAAAATCAACTTCATGGGTAGCCATGCTGGTTTCTTTTTTGAAGTATGTGATTTGACTTTTCATAGCCGTATGAAAAGATATGTTAACGTTAATTTTCATTCCAAACTTATTTTGTACGTTTTGGTATATTCTTGTGTATTGCTTTTCGGGCAACTAGGTACTATGTTAAATATTATCTAACATGCATCCAATAACAAGTAAGTTGCTACATTAATAATAATAATAATAAAATACTTTTATTGTTTTATACAACGTGGCGGACTTATTGCCCGCAGGCAATCTCTACCAGTCAACCACCATGGTAAATACAGCCAGTAACAGGGATAGAAGAATACAAATAGAGAAATAGAAAAAAAAAATAATAAATGAATAAAAAAAAATAATTAAATAAATCAATCATAACTTAAAAATACAAAGTCAAATATAAGAAACAAAAAATAATATATGTATAAATAAGAACAAAAATAAGAATAATAAAAAATAAATCAGATAGATACACTATGTTTATTGGATGGAGGATAGGAGAGGAGAAAGGAAGAGGGATAAAGGGAAAAAGACGTGAATTTGTGTTTATGTGGATAGAAAGTGTGACTTCAGACGCTTTTTGAATGCTATTAAATTAGTGGCATCTCTGATACTCTCCGGCAATAGATTCCACATCCGAGCTGCATGAACTGTGAACGAGTAAGTATAAGTAGAGGTGTGGTGTATTGGTATTGTAAGTGTGCTATTATGTTGGGACCGTAAGTTAAGGCCATGTGAGGATAAGTGGGCGAATTTATCTTTGAGGTACGTGGGTGTAAGAGGGTTATTAAGGATTTGGTAGAGTAGGGAAAGAACATGTGAATCTCTTCGTTGACGGATCTTTAACCAGTTCAGTCGTTGCCTGCTCTCGGACACGTGGTCGAACTTCCTGAGTCCAAACACGTATCGAATGCAGACATTTTGTAACCGTTCGAGTTTGTTAATTTGTTCTTGAGTTGCATCCAGGTAGGCAACGTCAGCGTAGTCAAGTAATGGTAGCATGAGTTGTTGAGTTAGAGTGATTTTAGTCTTAACTGGTAAATAGTTTTTAAGTCGGTTTAGTCCATGAAAAGTACGAAAGATCCGTTGGCTTACTCCTTTTATATGACCGGACCATGAAAGATTACAATTCATGATAATAATACATTCTGGAGACTAATAATATTTATCTTCGTATCTCAGGAGTCAGATATCTATACATACATACCAGCACGCCATGTCCCTCACGGGGTAGGCAGAGAGAACCGAACGCCACGTTTTTCAATCTTGACACACATTCATCGCCTCATCAACATTCATACATTGTCTTATACACGTTCATCTGTTGTTCACGCTTCTTACATTTCCATCTTTCAGAATATTGTTTACATGGTCGTGCCATACTTTTCTTGGGCGCCCCCGACCTCTTATTCCATTCCTGTCAGCTTTATATATTTTCATCAGGCGTTCTTCATTCATTCTCCCCAAGTAGCCAAACCATCTCAATGTGTTAACTTTAATTCTGTTAATTACATCTTTCTTCATCTTACATTCTTTCCTTGTATCTTCATTTCGAACTCTGTCATACATCATTCTGTTACAAATTCTTCTAAGCGATCTCATTTCAACTGCATTTATTCTGTTTTCGTACGACTTCTGCCATGTCCAGGTCTCACTTTTTTTTTTAACATGTCTACGTAGGGGACGCCAGCTATTGGGATTTGGGTCCATTTTACTCTTCCGAAGAAGCGCACTACATAGCGTTGGGAGGGGTTTGCAATCAAGAAAAGAGTTCATTAATTCGGATTTTAAAAAGACCCGGGTTGTACGAAGATGGTAACACAGAATTCGGAAGATCGTTCCACAGTCGGGCTGCTGTATTAATAAAGGAGTTCGAGAAGCGACTTGTTCGTATATGTTGAAGGTCCACTGTGAATGGATGCTGCGATTGAGTGAAGCGAGTGACTCTGTTGCGAGTGGGTGGAGGAGGGACCAAAGATGCAAGTTCTTCTGAGCAATTCCCGTGGTAGTATCTATAGAATAAACTTAAAATACCGACTCTGCGTCTGTGTTCTAGTGATTGCAATCCATCAGTCAGTGATGGATCATCAATCAGACGTATAGCACGCCTTTGGACAGCGTCGAGGGTATTCAGTAGGTATTGGGGGGCGCCACTCCAGAGGTGACTGCCATATTCAATAATTGGGCGTATTTGCGCTTTGTAGAGTATACAGATCTGGGTCTTAGTAAAATATCTGCGTGCTCTATATAGTACGCTCAATTTTTTGGAGGCGAGTTTCACCTTAGCTTCGATGGAGCCCTTGTAGTGTAATTGGTTCGTTATAGATACTCCAAGCAGGTCGATAGAGCTGCTGTTAGGTAGGGTGCTTCCGTTGAAAGACACTTGCAATTCATTGGGGTTTCTCTTCGCAGAAATTAGACAGGCTTGGGTTTTTGAGACGTTAAATGAAACAAGATTACTTTCACCCCAGGTATTGATTGAGTGGGGGTAGCTATTTATTTTTTGATGAAGGTCTTTCCGGGCTTCTGATATTTCACTCTGTTTAGGAGGTTTGTCAAAAGAGAAATTGTCATGGACTGTGCTGTCATCAGCGTAACAGTGGATGGGGGCGCGTAAGAGCAAGTCATTGATATGTAGGAGGAATAGGGTTGGAGATAGAATGGACCCTTGAGGGACTCCCGCATTAATGGAATGGGGAGAAGAAGAGCAACCGTCCACTACAGTTATGACTTCGCGATCTTTTAAAAAATTCGCAATCCAAGTACACAGAGACTGGGGTAGTCCATAAGAAGGGAGTTTCATTAAGAGACCTTGGTGCCAAACCCGGTCGAAAGCTTTAGAGATGTCAAGGGCGACAGTTTGAGATTCTCCAAAGCGTTCCATAACTCGACCCCAAACGGACTTGCATACGTCAGTCACTTACAGAAAAATCACTTACCATCTGTGCAATTAAATGTATCTTCCTTAACTATGTCTTCTTCGCGAAAATGCTTTATACACACACTTGTATATGGAGAAGCAGTTAGGTTGGCTCTTGGTATGCTTTGAATCCATTGCCTTCTTAATGCATCAGTTTTAGGAAAAGAAAAGCAATTTGTATACTTCTTATTGTAATTGGACTGGCATCCAGGAGCACGACAGCCCTGCATATTTCTGTAAAACATTTAATTGATTTAATTGACAAAATCAACAGAAATTTATATTGTAACTATAAGGAGCGGGTAAATAAGAAATTTATCAATTTTAGAATACCTATATTATACCGGTTGTCATGACAGTAACATAAAATATCTGAAGAAAGGATCTCGATACAAAAAAATATAAATCACAATCCAAACCTAGCCACGGTTTTAAATATATTTTCTAAAATAAAGATATTTATTTGAAATCAGAAATGCCCTCAAAATTGTCTACATTATAATCGATGGACTCAAATTTGTTTTCCATAAAACATGTAAGGTGGTTTGGGATAAATTTTGAAAAATAAACGCATCGAAATACTATTCATGTATATTAGTTCGTTATACAATCAAAAACTAAATTTAAACATAAACATACAAAAACACATTATAATTCTATGACAAAAACAAATAATTCAATAATGAAAATATTAATCAACCCAATAATATGATTGTGAACAAATACGATCGCCGTGACACATTTTAGTCGCATTAGTGTGAAATATACCTATATATATTTTTCTTAAATAATATGCACTATATCATAATAAATTTGTGTTTAATCACTTCAAAACATTAGATTACAATTTTAATGACAATATTGTATCGATAAAATATTTCATAACCATGAAAATGTTTCTGACATTACATTTCAATGTATTTACGTTATATATCAAAAATTATGGTAAATAACCAAACAAAATAATATGAAAACGCTTAAATAATGTTTAATATTAATAAATAAATGATAAAAACAATTATATTTGTACTTACGGAGATTTAAAAAACAGCACGACAAACCAACACTAACCGAAAACGAAACAAAATGTACTGATATCTATGCAAAAACAGACGCCAAGACGCGTAAACCCCCGACTGATACGTCGGCCATATTGGAAAATATTCTCTCATACATTACGGCATGATATAACTGCAAAAACTGCAAATCCAGAGGGCGCTGGCTTTTATCCATTCGAGATCAATGACAAACGCATAGAAAAGAGATTTTATTGACAAATGACAGTTTGGTATAAAAAGCGAAACAGTTGTAATATCAAAATAATTTTGCATTAACAAGTTTTATTTTTGTATATGGAGTAATGTACATTGTTTAGTAAAAATGGCACTGCCAGTTAGTATTGAACAACTAAATGTTTCTTTAAACGCTATTAGATCGCTAAGATCTAGTGTTGGGCAAGTGTTTGATACTTTGGGTAACGGAGTTAGAGCCGAACACGGCGAAGATGGAAAAGAAACGAAATTTTTGTTAGAATTACAAGAGCTTCTCAGCAATGTCAACGTTAACCTAAGAGAAGTGGAACAATCAATAGGAGGACTCACCGCTCCACCGGGGCCATTCAACTTGGGAAATACAACATATTTGAGTCAAGAAATCACACAAGACCGGCAAGCTTTGTACACTCAATTGGTGAATAGTTATAAATGGACAGATAAAATTCATGAATACAGTGGATTGGCTCAAACTTTATTGAGTCAAAATTCTCTCAAGAGGTCTTACATAAATTCTAGTAGCGCTAAAAGAAGAAGAACACAAACAAGCAGTCATAATGTTCCACCACAAAATGTAGACAATGTCATTAATACAATAGACCGGTTATTTAATGACATGAACATAACAGTTTCTCGTCCTTTTGCTACAAATGCTGTTGTACAAATAAGTCTTGGACATGTACTCAAGGCTGTGGTTGCATTTAAAGGATTGATGATTGAATGGGTAGTTGTGAAAGGTCACGGAGAAACTTTGGATCTATGGACAGAATCTCGTCATCATGTTTTTAGAAAAGTAACAGAAAATGCTCATGCTGCAATGCTTCATTTTTATTCTCCAACTTTGCCAGAGCTTGCTGTAAGATCTTTTATGACATGGTTCCATAGTTTTATCAATTTGTTTAGTGAGGCTTGCAAAAGATGTGGAAATCATCTTCATAATGCCCTACCCCCAACTTGGCGAGATTTCAGAACTTTGGAGCCATTTCATGAAGAATGTAAACAGTAAAAATAATTATTTATAAATACATATATTAACATATGCATCAATACTGGGTATAGTTTCCGTCAAACTTCTTGAGCCTTTTCTCTTTGGAGGGGGACAATTTGCACATATACCAACAAAGCAAAAAAAAAACACAAATTTTCGCTCTGTGCACCCATTTGCCTGGCTCAAGTTGTTTTCCGATAATTATAATAATTAAATATTGTGAAAATGTTTGATAGTGATTTAGTTATTGGAAATAAAATAATTTAAATATTATAACAGACAAATAGTTTTAAATATTTGGGTATCACAAAAGATGGTAACATTTAATGGAACGTGTCTGGACAATTGGCCGTAGCCGATTGGCCGTATGCCCTTTTTACCGTATGGACAATTTATCGTGAGGACAGTTGGCCTAGTATCTTGAAATAAAAAAATAAGGCAATCGGTTCGTCGCCATAAACGAACATTTTTTTATTCACGCAATTTATTTAACTCAAATGAAAAAAGAAAGAAAAAAATTTCTGATGCTAAAAATAGTTTCCGCACGGTGAATTGTCCATACGATAAATTGTCCTCACAGTCAATTGTCCGTACGATCAACTGTCCCCACGGCCAATTGTCCTCACGGCCAACTGTCCCCACGGCCAATTGTCCTCACGGTCAACTGTCCCCACGGCCAATTGTCCTCACGGCCAACTGTCCCCACGGCCAATTGTCCTCACGGTCAATTGTCCTCACGATAAATTGTCCATACGGTAAAAAGGGCGTACGGCCAATTGTCCGGGAATCTTAATGGAAGCAACATATTTTTAATACAATTAAAAGAATACGCAAACTGTTTTATGTCTTCCTTAAATTAAGGAATTTACCCCAAAACGATATGCTAACAAGAGTGTATTATGCACTTGTCCACTCAATTCTACAGTATGGTATCATTGGATGGGGAGAGGGGCCTCATAAAACAAACCTCGTCCCTCTGGAAGTTGTACAAAAAAAAGACACCTTCCATAAAAACACTAAAAGAAAGAAAAGCTACAAATCAAATCTATTAAGATTACTTCAATGCACAGAACCCTATTCAACATTTAAACAAAAAGTAAAACATAACATAACTAAACTTATAACCTAGCTGTCGAATATATTATTCTGTATAAGTGTTGAATGTATTATTCTCTATAAGTCTGTATAAATGTCCAATGTATTATCCTGTCTATATAACAATGTTCCTACAGTTTATTTTTACAATACTATTTCAACTATAACATAAAACTTAAAATGACAACTTTGTACTTAGAAACTATGAAAATATATTTACTATGAAAAAATGTTTAGTGTAAAACTCTGCTTCATAACACAAGTGTTACTTTATACAAAGCGTAATATTAAGAAATTTCTGTCAATTACTGTATTATTTACTGTAGGTACTGTTTTTATGAGAATTGAAATTTTGAATAAATAAATTACGAAGTAATAGAAGTAACCAAAAATATATTAATTAAATTTATTTTGTTTAATTTCTAATTTATTTTTCATAAATGTTATAATTTTTTGTATTTATATTCAATGATAACTTTAGTACCTAACAATTTATGTATAAGGCCAGATTCATATTTGTCTGACGTGTTGTGATGGGTCAGAGCGGTATCATACATTTAGTAGAGTGAGATTTATATTTGTGTGGTGATGGCTTCAGACGTGTCGCATCATAAGCGCTCCTGATTTGCGTCAGAGTAGTGGAAGTCGGAGAAGCGACTGTCATACCTAATACATCATACATGTGTACACTCAACAAAGCTGTGTTGTGACACATCAGAGCTGCATGTGTTTTAATATAAATTTAATTGAAAGTATGGACGACCCAATTGAAATAGTACAAAAATATGAAGTGATTTATAATACAATATGTAAAGAGTATATCCATTAGAGAAATCTAAAATAGTGATGAAATCTTTTAGCATCAGTCTCAAGCTCTTTAACTTGTCATTAAAACTGTCTTTTTTTTTAATTTTGGTGTCTATACATACATACATACCATCACGGGGTAGGCAGAGAGAACCGAACGCCACATTTTTCTATCTTGACACACATTCGTCGCCTCATCAACATTCATACATCGTCTTATACATGTTCGTCTGTTGTTCACGCTTCTTACATTTCCATCTTTCAAAATATCATTTACACGGTCGTGCCATCCTTTTCTTGGGCGCCCCCGATCTCTTATTCCGTTCCTGTCAGCTTTGTATATTTTCTTCGTCAGGCGTTCTTCATTCATTCTCCCCATGTGGCCAAACCATCTCAATGTGTTAACTTTCATTCTGTTAATTAACTCCTTGTATATTTTCTTTCCTTGTATCTTCATTCCGAACTCTGTCATACATCATTCTGTTACAAATTCTTCTTAGTGATCTCATTTCAACTGCATTTATTCTGCTTTCGTGCGACTTCTGCCATATCCAGGTCTCACTTGCATACTTCAGGGTTGGCACTACGTTTGCGTTATGAATAGCATCTCTTGATATGTTTTATCATTCATAACTGGTCTAAGTGCTCCATTTTAGTGTCTATGAGACACACAAATTGTAAAAATCGCATTAAGCTTTTCTTTTTCTATTTATTGGAAATAATCCAATATCTTCTTTTCTTTCACTCTTTTAGAAGAGTACACAGCATCATACCTATAAATAAATAATGAACACTTCCTTGCACGCTGCGCAAGTGGTGAGTTTATTGCCGTATGGCAATTTCTTCCAACTAACCAGTGTTTCTAGCCCAGAGAAGCAATATTTGCGTGAGAAATAAATTTCTCCTCTGCTGGGAATCGAACCCAGGACCTATATTTGATATCCTCTATATAATCGGATAATTCTAGAGAAAACATCGGTAACGTGTGAACATTCCGAGAGCTAGGACTGAATTGATTAAAAAATCAGGTGTCAGAACACAGCATATAAATGTAAATGCTTGTCATCACGTCAAAGTACATCACAAAACAAATTTGGCTTAAGTTACATTAAAAAATAGTTTTCAAACCACCTTATGTATCTATAGATACTTATAGGAAATATTTTGATACTCTTAGTTAATAAATATAAAAACGAAACTGGTTAATAATTGAAATGTATTCTTTTAATATTTTTTAAATAAACATGTAATAAATTTTATATTATTTCTTCTTTATATCCTAATGTGTTTTTAGAAAGGAGAGGGAGTTTGAAAACAAAACCTCTACAGGAATATCTATTCTTGTGAAACAGGTGAATATTTATGTTTTGTACAACCAAGGAGTAAAAAACGATACAAGCAAATATATTTCTAAATTTGTAAGGTTGAGATTGACAATAGCTTTAAATAATATAATTTAATTTATTCACATAAATGGTTTACATAGAACAACTGTGTGATCAACTCCACAGGCTATTTTAATCGCTTTTGCTCCGATGGATGTTTTCATAGGAAAAAATTGGTCCTTATCTTTCCCTAGACCAAGACATCCATATTTATTTTTACCCCATGTGTAAACATCTCCATTATTTGTTATTGCAGCCATATGACTGACACCGGAAGAAATGCTGACAATTTTTGAATCGGGATTGAATTCGTTCTTTCCAAATAGAGTTGAGGGTATTTCTAGTGGTATAAAACTTTGTTCAACTTCTGGACCTCTCCCAAGAATTCCATACCCCCATGTGAACACATCTCCATTTTCTGTTAACAAAATATATATATTAGATTTTTTAGTACTTGTTTACTCTAAGACCAAATACAGAAAGAGTTGTATCTTTACGCTTGCACATATATTATAAATAGAAAGGAACAATCACATGACATGTTATTAGTGTCCGACCGAAGGTCAGATTTTGGCCGAAGCCGATTGTTCGGCCTTAGCTGTAACCTGCGGCCGAAGCCGAAGGTTTGATTTTACTAAAAAAAATTGATTAAAATAATAAATAATCTGCTTTCGTGACTTAGTTGGTTAGATATCTAACTACTGAGACAAGGGTCCTGGGTCGTTTGATTTTACTAAAAAAATTCGATTAAAATAATGAATAATAAGGCTTTCGTGACTCAGTCAAGAGCCAAGGGTCCTGGGTTCGATTCCCAGTGGAGACACAGTTTTTATTTGTGTTTTCAGTCTGGATCTATGAGATGATAAATATCACAAGCCTGAATGTGGCAACTTGTTATTGGATGTGTGTTAAATTAATATTTGACATAATACCTACCTGTTAGTTGCTCGAGAAGCAATATAAAATAAAATAACCATATACAACGTTTTTTCTATCGGATGTATACGGTATTATGTTACCTGTTATCTTGCTCTGAATCTAGTTGGTAGGAAGAAATTGTCTAGTAGCAATAAGCTCACCAGATAACAATTTATTATTTGTTTATATTATGTACAAAAAGATAAATAAATACATAAGAACATAAGACGGTATTTTTTTATTTAACAAAATGAAAATAAACTCAATCACATATAAAATAATAAAATCTGAGATCTTTCTGTCTTAATTATAAAATTATCATTACAAATTAAATTGTTGCAACTAGTATTATAATTAAAGTACCTAGTACCTAATATAAATTTGTACCAATGTTTTAACTGTTTTTAGCGGGTGACAAAAAGCTTCGGCTTTGGCCGAAAATTCGGGTTATTTTTGGCCGAAGCCGAAGCCGAAGCTTCAGTCGGACACTGTATATTATAGCATGTAAGATAAATAACAAGTATCTGACAATCAGACACAAATAAATATAAGATGTACCTACTTAAATTTATAACGCAATGCCATCAATTTATGACACAATAAATATGGAGTTAATACGAGATCATTCAGAGAATGTTACTTTATTTCAGATTATTAGTCAAATAACAAAAAAAAATCAGGTCTGTATTACATTATACATCTGATTGGAATTTTAAATTCTTAAGTTGAATATTTCACTAACCATTAACAACTGAACAGGATGAGCCTCCTGAAGCAATATCCACAATTTTTCCAATACCTTGACAGATTTTTAGATATTTTGACAAGTTCATTTGCTGTATAGTGTCACTATCTGAATTAAGTTGGCCATATTCAGTATTTCCCCATCCAAAGACATCTCCTTTATCTAAAAATGTCAAAGTTAAAATGATTAAGTTGGAAATACAAGAAGAATAAATAAGGATACGAATGTACCAAATAAATTTTGTGAAGTTTATTATTTTCAAAAGAAAGCACCTCAGGAATTGCCAAATTTTTTTATTAAACCATCAGAGACAAAAATATTTGGTTGCATTTAACAAATTGGATCACTTTGTAATTTTTTTATAACAAATTTATATTGCAAATAAAATTATTAAATTGTTACTCCTAGGGAGCAAGTCTGGTCAACAGGCGAAATCAAAACCACCCATGTTTACCCATATCATGGAAAGAATTATCATATGGAGTTCTATAGAACTACATAATATTATAATTATATTCATGATATGGGTAAACATGGGTGGTTTTGATTTTGCCTCTTGACCAGAAATACCCCCCTGATTTTTTTATGAATATATATTCTAAAATAATATACATTAAAAAAAATATATAAATATATTCTTTTATTGTATCAATGGATGGAAAAATAGGTTAAACTGATTTGAAGTTATTTTTAGATGTAAAAACCATAAATATATATCTTCAATAATTTTCACTAAAATAAATTATTGATCTTACCACTTAATGCTAATACTGTATCAACTGTACAGGATACTTTAATAATTTTTTCTCCTACTATATCACCTTCAACTTTTTCTATATTGTAGTCAGTTTTGTAATTTCCACGGCCCAATTGACCATCAGCACCCCAGCCACATGCAAACACTTTTCCAGATTCGGTAACAAACATGCTGTAAAAAATATTTAAGAGATATCAAATGTATTGAAACTATAATATCATTTTTACAGGCACAAAAATATTTTCTATGAAGTTTTGAAAAGACAAAAAAGTTGTCAAGAAAAAGAATAGTCCGGTACATATGTACATACATAGTTTAGATTATAGGAATTTGTGATTCTGTACACTGTCTTCTTATAGAGTATATATATATACTAAAGAGAAAGGCAATTGTGGTTTCACTGGTTCACGAATCCAGGCCCACGAACACATGCTACCAGAGTACCAGCCAGAATAGGCGAGCTACACGGGCTTGAGACCATGTATGCGGGCTCAAGGGGCACCTTTATAAATCGAGTCACGCTCATCTCTCAGTAACCAACCTCCGACTAATACTTTACTCTCCTGCGCAACCAAATCCAATAGGACGCGGATAATACTGATTTTAACACCTTATCAAAAGTTCTTTTATTTTACCACTAGGAAGACCTAGGACCTTAAAGTAGAAACATAAAGACCTTGCGGATAGGCCTCTCGTTCCCACCTCGACAGCATATTTGTGCTAAAGCCATTTTGAATTGTTTTATCTACCAGTTCCTTGTATGAAACAGTCACATAAATAACCCCTTTCAATGAAAGAGAGTATAATGTCAAGTCAGGTCTAAGAGATGAAATGCAGATCTCCTTTGGAAGGGTATATCTTTCTATTCTCGTATCCATCAGGATATTCCTGTCATCTGACTTCCTAATTGTTGATACTAATTTCTTTGTTGTAGGTCTAACTTCTTGTCCCAGTTTTACAAATGTTACAACTGACGTCCACCTTACTCAGCATTTTTTTTAGTTCATACACTAACCAATCTACTGCGTGTGACTTTCCATTGAAGTCAAATTTTCTACCCAGAAACTTAAATGGACGATCTTCAGTCAGTTTTGTTATTTTATTTCCATTTATTGTGAGATTAATTAATGGGACTGTATTTCGTACCCCATCTTGCCAATGTCGCCGACCGCTGTGGCACAGTTGGTAAGCCGTTTGGCTTCTGGCTTTTGGCATCCTGGGTTCGATTCCCAGCACACAGAAATTCATTTCTCTCATAAATATTGCTTCTCTTGGCTGGAAAAACTGGTTAGTTGGAAGAAATTGCCATTTGGCAACAAACTCACCACTTGCAGAATATTAGTCATTCCACATGACTTTGTTGGGTTCACTTTCATTCCCTTTGACCAATCGCAAAACTGCTGTACATTCATTCATGACATGGTCTAGCATTTTTTGACAATTTACCTGATTTCTTGTTAGCAACGTTAAATCATCTGCAAATGCCAAACAAGTCTGAGTGTATATCCTATCTTTCTTCAGTCTGTATCCCCAATTTCTTCCCATCCCGTACAAGTCCCTTAAAAGGATGTTAAAAAGAATATTAAAAGCCACTGGCGACAGACAACATCCTTGAAAGAGTCCCACATTATACAGATGGGATCAGAAAAACCACTTTTGAGCTTTAATATAAATCTTAAAGCTGAGTAATAAGATGCAACAGTATTGCAGAGCTTTTCTGGGAAATTAAAATGCTTTGGTGCATGGTCGAGTAGATTGTGTTTTATCGAGCCAAAGGCGTTCGTCAAATCTAGCCAGCACACTGAAATTTGTTGCACATTCTGTCTAGCATTTTGTAAAGCTTCAGTGAGTAGTGTTATGTTCCATACAACCCGGGAGTTCTGAGAGAAATTCATTTTATATGCCTGCAGTAAAGTACTTATTTTTCAGCATAAAATCAAGCATCCATTCCTGCATTAGGCTGAAAAACACCATGGTGATGGTACTTGTTAAGGTTATTGGCATTGTATCTTTTGGGTCGCTGGTAATTTCCTTCTTTGGTAGTAAGCAAATGTAGCATGTTTTAAACATGTTGGAACTATTTCCTTGTTCCACATTTCCATATGAGTGATACATGATTTTTTGAAATGAGGGACATTTTTTGAAATGAGGGACATTTTTAATATACGATGTAAGGTATTCCATCAGGTCTAGGGGAGGTATTATTTTTTTTTTCTTGATATTGTTTTGTATTTCTGACAGAGTGGGATAATCTACTTTAAACTGTGTTTCTGGGAGTAGCTCTTGTTCGTTAAAAGTTGATATATTAAGTCCGTGTCCCTGTTAAGGTCCAGTTCATGATCAATCCTGTTCGGTCGGAGGCTATTTTGAATTGTCTTAGCTTGTCAGTGGTGGCATGCTGGGCCATATTACTGTACCGTCTATTTTCAATAATTACGTATATATATATTTTCAATAATGCTTATCTTCAAGTCAATCTCAATCTATACAAATATTTAAAAGTTAACTAAAAAAACTTTATTTGTCAAATAGTTCTTGAATATTCCTTCTACATCCTTCCATTTCACCTTCCTTTCCTCATTGCAATAATCAGTGTTATTATTTTTTATTTATTTTCTTTTTCTTATTTGTATTTTTTATTCTCATTTAAATGTACCAAATTAAGTTTAGTGACTTCACTTTGCTCGGTTTGGTTGGAAGAAATTGCCATATGGCAGTAAACTCACCTTTGTGCATTTGATGTACATGAAGAAGATAAATAATTCAATTTCCTATCTTCGGAATAAAATTGTTACAAAAATTTGGAATAAATTACCTATGGTCCTGACCACATTCAGCTTGAATGATTTTCTCATCATTTATGGATTCAATTTTGTGAATTATCATACTAGATGCATATTCTTCGTTGGATATTATACGTCTTCCACATTGACCAAAAGCATTATTTCCTAATGTGAAAATACCTTCGTTGTCTGTCACAATTACTAAATGTGCTCTGCCACCAGAAATATCTACAATATTTGTCGTTGTAGGGTCTTTAAAGGATATTTCTATAGGTGCTGGCGCAAGCAGCATTTCTAAAGGGTTTAATCTTCTAGGAGCATGATATCCTAATTGAGAATCTGTATTTAATCCTGTGCCAAAAACTTTTATATTATTTGTACTTTTTACTGCAAATGCACTAAATCCATATCCACATGTGATATTAGTTACCTAAAAAAATAATTAGAAATTAAATCACAGGGAATTTACTCAAACTTATAAAAAAAAATATATCTCCTAATAACTAGGTATATAATTGGGTCTCTAAATCACAATAAAGGCAAACCCCATCACCATGTGGGAATAATGCCAAGGAGAATAAGAAGATATAACTCAGTCGCTATATCACAAAATACTCACACACTAACCTGATGTTTTTCTCCAAATGAAAGTCTTAGTGGATAATGTGCTTCTTTAATTTTATTTTTCATTTTTGCTCTTGTACTTAATACTGGCTGTTGGATTCCAAGAGCACCCGTTTCTGCTAAACCAAAAACATAGACACGTCTATCAGAACTTTTCGCAACTGGATATTCAAATACTGAAAAATATAGAAAAAAATATATATCAATGATTAAACTATTTAGGCCTAAATATATAGAAGCAATTTTTTCATAAAACAATCATTGATGTAAAAAAAATTAATCAAAACGAAGAGAAGTTGGTAAAAATGAATAAGAGCTCTTTGCGCTTTAACGGATTTATCCTCAATATTTCATTTTTCTAGTGAATAATAAATATAATGTGGAAAAAATAACATTTGAATATGTTACATTAATTTCTGATAAGTGAAGTGATTGATAAATTCAATTTTAAATGCTTATTAGTAAAAATATGTTAGTAGCTAATCTAAATGACACAAAAAGTATTAATATTTCACAGAAATGAAACATGAGGTGCTTTAATGTAGTTTTTATTATTTCCTAAATAAATTAATTTCAAAGATTTTCCGAGTATGATTTATTTTTCCCGGGGTAAAATTATGGGTAATTCAGTAGAAATCAGAAAAATCAGTCACTTGTTAATTTTACTGTGGGAAAAAAGTACCAATCAAAGGATTTATTCAAATTATATCACAAATGCCTACTTGCTTACATTACAAATGCATTAAAATATACTTACTTGGAAGAGAATTTGCTTTATTTCTATCAATAGGATATTTTCTTTTATGAAAGCATTTTTTAAAATCAATATTACTTTTTAATGAAGATTTCAAAAATTTGTTAAAACAATTCATGGCAAGAATTCAAGTATTTTTATAGTTTAGACAACAAGATAAAAATAAAACAGCCAATACAAGATTTAAACAAAAATATTGTGCGTTAACAAAATAATCTTAACCTCAATCACAATACTTCAACTGTCAAAATTCAGAACATCACATAGATGACATAGATTATTTGTGACATCAAGGGCTGCGTTCGCAATACAGCTTAATCGCTCTGTTAGTGCGACCTGAGGTTGCAACGAGAGAGACATTTGAGTGATTTGAATCCGAACGGGTTGGAGCGATGTTGTGGTAACTATTATTATTATTATTATTTATTTATAGGCAGGCAGCCAAGGCTGATATGCCTATATCCACTGTCGAATTTTATTATTTGGTTGTAACTCTTTTGCTGTGTTAAAAAAAGTCCAATCTATTCTTGAAAATATTAACATTTTTAGCATTCAAAACATGTTGGGCAGTTTATTCCAAGTATTCACCATTCGATTTGTCGAGAACCTACTTTTCACAAGTTTTAAGCTATGGCCACGCAAATTAGTGTTATGACTATATTGAAAGAGATTATTCATGTTTATATGTACAGTCATAAAAGCCTGATAATATTTTGAATGTTTCAATAAGATCTCCACGTTCTCTTTGGTTTTCCAGTTTTGACAGTTTTAAGAAGTCAAGTCTTTTGTCATAATATGTTAAGTTGCAAAGTGTCCTGGGAATTTTCATAAAACGTCTTTGGACCCTTTCAAGTAAGTCAATGTCCTTGGAAAAATAGGGACTCCATATCTGGAAACCATATTCCACCAATAAAGAGGATTGGTATTTCATGCCTCGTATGCGTTTTTGCTGATATTTTATTCTTTATATAACACATGTAGGTGTGTATGTCAAGATAGGATAGTATGGAGGTCAGTCCTTTTTTCCTACCCAGAATATTAAAACAGCATGATGGTATGTAAGTATGTTTGGAGATTAAGTATCGAACTATTAAGTTTTCTGAGATATTGTGTAAATGCGACTGCCATACAAATTTTATGAAGCAATGTCGTCACTAAATTCAATTTTTATAAAAGTTGTTAAAAAAAGTTTGTGATGTACAACTATGTAAAATGCTGATATTTTTTATAGAAAATAAAATTTTCTAGTTGGGGTGTTTTGGGTTTTTTCGATATTTTTAAAAACTTTTGACATATAGGCAGTTAAACAAATAAATTTATCATAAAAAAATGTTTTTCTCAATAAAAAAATGTTTGATAAACTTTTTATATTTATGATAAAAAAATTCAAATTTTGTGTTTGTCTAGGTATATTTATACCAATTTTCAGCGTTCTAGCTTTTATGGTTATCAAAATTTTGAGTATGAGAGTTTTGTATGCCTATAACTATTTATATTTATTTATTTATATAACACTTTTTTGTACATACATAAAATTACATAGTACAAATGGCGGACTTATTGCCTAGAGGCAATTTCTTCCAGTCAACCATCTGAGATCAATAGTACAAAACATAGTTTCGGCATATACATAATAACACAATAACACAACCAGTATAATACAACAAATCAAAAGTGAGAAATTACACAAATTTAGAAAGGAGAGGAAAATCAGAAAAGGAAGGGAGAGGATGAGGAGCGATCAAAAAGGATGGAAAGTGAAATTGGGATATGTTGTTCGTTATGGAATTGAGAGGAAGAGCGAGCATTTAAGACAAGATTTGAAAATTGGAAGTGATGTGGCAGTTCTAATATCAAATGCTAAATTGTTCCACAGCCGGGCAGCATGAATAGTGAAGGAAGATGAATAGTATTCTGTAACGTGAGGTGGGATGGCAAGGGTTCTTTCTTCTCTAGACCGAAGTGGGAGTCCATGAGAGGCCAACGGTTGAAATCTTTCTTTCAGATATGCGGGGGCATTCGGATTGTTTAATACATTAAACAGGAGGCAGAGGGTGTGCTGATCTCGACGCAGATGGATGGGAAGCCATTTAAGTTGTTTGCGATGCGATATATGATCGTACTTACGGAGGTTAAATATGAAACGTATGCAGACATTTTGTAGACGATCTAGTTTGTTAAGATGTTCTTGATTGAGATCTAAATAGCAAATGTCTGCATAGTCAAGAATAGGGAGAAGGAGAGTTTGCGCAAGTTTTATTTTAATATTGGTAGGAAGGAATTTTTGAAGTTTTTTCAGAGAGTGGATACTACGAAAAACTTTGCGGCTAACCTCATTGACTTGTTCAGTCCAAGATAGATGCTGGTTAAACAAAATTCCTAGATTTTTCACAGTTTTAGATAGAGGTATATCTGTGCCATTCAGTGAGGGGAGAGAAAGTGTACCGTTTGCTAATTTTGCACAAAGTTTGGGGCTACCTATGATAATGGCTTGGGATTTAGTCGGATTGAGGAGAATTCCATTTTCAGCAGCCCATCTGCCTATATGACTGAGGTCTGATCGAATTCATGGTTTGTGTGGCTCTTTCTATGTCGTTGACAAAGAATTCAATGTAAAGTTGGAGATCATCAGCATATAAATATGGTAGGAGCACCGAAGGCCACTAACAATTGGATTGATGAAAATAGAGAAAAGTAGAGGAGAAAGAATTCCGCCTTGAGGAACACCAGTTTCCAAGGTGATCCAGTCAGACATTTCTTCGGGCGATATTTTGCAACATTGTTTTCGACCTTTGAGATAGCTAGCGAACCAGTCAACTATCTATATATTCTGAAATTTTGGGCTTTATAAATTGAGCGGATCAAAAATTATAAGGGGGGGGGGGTGAACACAAGACAGACACACACACAGACACACGGACACACAGGCACACACACACACACACACTAAATGTTCTACTCCGAATTCTGAGTAAATCCGTATACATAACATATATGCTGCGAAGCCTCTAAGTTGGTGTTTTTTTACCTCAAAGTTGGAAAAACCGTGAAAAATATAGACCCTGCATACAAATCTCGCGTATCTTAGCTTGATACTTTGTCGATATGTTAAGAGAATAAAATTCTCTTGAACAAATCGACAGTTGGATTTCTTGTTAGGTGTGGACATTTTTTGTTTTTATTTTTATTTATTTCTATCCAAAAACATAGAGTAGATATAAGATACAAAATAATTAAAGGTATTATAAGCTTATTCATACATAGTAGACATACAAAGTAAATATAAGTTATTTCATTTCAATAAATATAATTTCATTATTTCACCATTGCTTACATAGTTAAAGCTATCCTTTTTGTTTGTATCTTTGTTACTAGCCCCCTCACTAGGCATAGCCTGTGCTAAGGTGAGCTAGTTTTATATTATTGTCTATTGCGTTGTTTATTTATAGATACGTTTACATATAATATAAGTAAATGTACATACATACGCTACGCATTCAAGCGTATTCATCCTTCTTTCTCTCTTTCCAAACACAATATTTCATTATGAGTCATTAACACACAGCAAAAATTGTAAAAATAAAATAATTGTTGAAAAAATTGATTGATTTAGAGACAAAAAAAAAACAACAAAAGTACTTATTTTTCACTTTTTTCAATTGTCTATTCTGTTGTTTGTAATAGTGCATTTACATTTTATTAGGTAGAATTATTTCCTTCAGGATTTTTTCATCTATTTCATAAACCCATCTTAGTGATAGTTTTTTAAATTCTTTTGCATTTTTAATGGTTTTAATATTTGTTGGTAAACTATTGAAGAGTTTTGTTGAAAAGTATCGTACGCTACGTTGTCCAAAAGTTGTTTTTATGTATGGTATATTTAAGGTATTTGTTGTACTTAACCTAGTGTGTTTATATTGTTGTGAGCTAGTATATTGGTCTTCTCTTTTTAGCTTGTATAATAGCAGATTTTTTGCATATATTTTTGTAATTGTTGGAACTTTGAATTTAGTGAAAATCTCTTCAGTATTCGTTCGAATAGGTACCTTAAGTATAACTTTTATGATAGCTTTTTGGGCTATATCTATTTTCTTTATTATTGTTGGCGTTGCACTTCCCCATCCAATAATTCCATATTCCATTATTGAATGACAAAGAGCATAGTATATATTTTTCAAATGTTTTAGGTCAATAACATTTCTGATTGATTTAAAGAAGTATATAAATCTGTTCATTTTAGTTGTCATACAGTCAATGTGGCAGTCCCATCTCAAGTTTTCATCAAATATAACTCCTAGATATTTCATGCTCTCTGTTCGTTCAATGATCGGGCAGCTACATGTTGGTTGATCACTTAAGTTTTCGGTACAGTAATCATGAATTCTTAGTTTATGTTCGTCACTAGGTTTATTTCGGGAGGTTATGCTGTATGCAATGTATTTTGTTTTGTTTGTATTTAGTGCCAGAGAGTTCCTGTCAAGCCATTTTTTTACATGGGTTAATTCAGTTTCAGCGACTTTGTATAGTTTATTCCAAGTTTTTTCGTAATAGATGAAAACTGTGTCATCAGCATAACTGATGACATGTCCTTTTGTGGGTAGGTTGCCCAGGTCATTCATATATATAAGAAACAGTATAGGTCCTAACACACTTCCCTGAGGCACACCACAGTTAATTGTTAGGTTTTCACTTATGTGACTTCCCACTTTTACACACTGATTTCGGCCTGTCATGTAGTCTTTGAGTATTTTTAGGGAAGTATCTTTAACACCAATGTTTTCAAGCTTTTTGAAGAGCAAATTGTGGTTTATGGTATCAAAAGCTTTGGTGAGGTCAATAAAAACTGCAAGACACTTGTTGCCTTTGTCCATTAATTCTTTTATATGGTCAGTGACATACGAAATTGCATCTGAGGTACTTTTATTTTCTCTGAAACCGTATTGGTTTTTAGAGAGGATGTCATATGTGTTTAAATAGTTCATCAGTTGCTTCTTTATTACCTTTTCCAAAATTTTTGACATTGAATTTAGTAAACTTATTGGTCTGTAGTTATTTATTTCTTCCTTACTACCGTTTTTGTGAATCGGCAATATTGTTCCTTGTTTAAGTATGTTAGGAAATTCTCCTTTTTTTATTGATAGGTTTATAAGGTGTGTTAGTGGTTCACATAGTTCTTTCTGTAGTATTTTGAGTGTTTTTGATGAAATATTATCTTTCCCGGGTGCACTGTTTGTTTTCAGTGATGAAATAGTTTTTTCTATGTCCGTAATTTTAATTTCCTTTAATTCAAATTTAGAGCGAATTTCGGAGTTTGTGTCTGTTGTTACCATCCTGTCGTTTTGGTTTTGTCGTTTTGGTTTTGTCGTTTTTGTGTTTTGATTTTTTTTGCAGTTTCTTCTCCGCAATTTGCAAAATAATGGTTTATATATTTTACTATCACATCTGGGTTCTTTTCGAATAGCATTGTTTCTTCATTAATCTTAATTTTTTTAATAAATGAGTCTTTATTTTTTGTTGAATGTGTGATTTCTTTGAGTATTTGCCAGATTTTTTTAGGGTTCTGGTTGCATTCATTAATTTTGTTTATGTAGTATGTTTCCTTTGCTTTATGTATAATATTAACACAAATGTTTCTGTATCTTTTATAAAAATCAATGGTATATATATCGTTTGGATTATTTTTAATTTTTTCATGCAGTTTGTCTCTTTTCCTTATACTATTTAATATGCTCTGTGTTATCCATGGTTTGAGTCTTTTAGTTTTATGGGGTGGTCGTATTGTTTTTTTAGTAGTAAATTTTTGTATTTTATTCTGTAAATACTTAGTAAAATATTCCCATGAGTCATTGGAATCGTCTATGTTTTTTAATTGTACCCAATTTTCTAGTTTTAATTCATTTTTTAGGTCTTCATAATTTATGTCATATTTAATATATTCTTTTTTTATATCTTTTTTTAGAGAATTTTTTCCTTTAATTGACAAAATTGTTGTGTAATGGTCTGTTATTGTTGATTTATACACTAAAGATTGTGTAGAATTTTTCGTTTTTTTAAATACATGATCAATACATGTTTGTGAGTTATGAGTAATTCTCGTAGGGATATTTATGTCGTTGATTAGTCCGAGGTGAGCTAAGGTTTGTATATATTCATCTTTTTGCGGATGTCCATTTCGCAATATGTCTATGTTCAAGTCACCCATAATAAATAAATTCTTTACCATTTTTAACTTATTAATTTCTCTTTCTATTTCTGTAAGAAATGCATTTATATTACGGGTTGCTGGTGACCTGTATATTGCTAGAAGGGTGTTTTCTTTATTAAAAGAAATTTGAAGACAGTTTGTGTCATTAATTTTTAATTCTGTTATTTGTGCATCTAATTCATTGCTTATGTATACTATAACACCATCGTTTTGTTTATAATGCAACGATGTAGAGTGGCATGTATAACCATCAAGTAATTTAGGACTGTAACTATTAGTTAATCGACATTCTGTCAGTATTATTATATCGACTTTAATTGGTAGACTTTGAAGGAGTATAACCAGTTCATCAAAATTTTTATTGATACTTCTTATATTTTGTTGAAGGATGTTGATATTATTAATTAGATGTAAGCATTCATTTGGGTTGTTTATATATATTGTATTTGTATTGTCTTCAATCTCATCAAGCATATCCATTCTCTACTTTTAGTGTATTAATGTCTAGTATTTTATCTGGTTTATTTATAAATGTATGCGCTATTTCAATAATATGTCTTATGATATTTGGATTATATTGGGTTATTGAAATATATGATGTTATTCGTAAGCATGAGAATCTTGCTTCTATTATTTTCTTATGTAAGATAAAATAGTGAAATAATAAAAAATATAGTAAATTGATATACATGAAAGAAAAGTACAATAATAAATACAGTAAATTGTTATAGATGAACGAAAAGAAATACACTTGTAGATAGGTTGTTTTCAGAAAAAAAGATATTATATATATTATGTGTTTAGACATTTTAAGGAGCATAAGTAAGCCAGTTCCGAGTAAGTATTCTTCGTATTAGGCAATTTTTTCTATATCGCAAGTTTGTTTTATCAGTATAATTTTTTCACCTGGACCTTTTCTAGCAAATAATTTGTTTTCTTTAAACCATACAAATTCAAAACCGGCCTCTTTAGCCCTTTTTTTGGCTTTCCACATAAGTTCTTTGAAGTACGGAGTGAGTACTTCACTGATGTAGATGGGTGTCGCGCTGTTTAATTCTTTAGCTTTATATTTATAAGTTAGTAAATTGTCTCTGATATATCTGGAGTATAGTTGTATATGTAGTTTGTCTGGGGTATTGGGTCTGCGGTCTGGTGTCCGAATAACTCGTCTCAGGTCTTGAAGTTGTAGAGGCATGCCTAGTGATGTTGCTACTCGCACGGCAGTCTCGGCCAGTTGTTCTCCCTCTTGCACCTGCACTCCTGCTATCTCCAAACAGTCCAAGAGGGATTCTTGCTCCATAGTGGCGATCCGTGACTCCAGATTGTCTATTCTGGTGCTTTTTGTTTTTACCTCCTCGCGAAGGGAATGCACCTCTTTTTGTAGTTCTTGCATATTGTTTAGCTTTTGTATTATATCGTCATATTGCTGGCTAATAAATTCACTGTTTCTTTTTATTTGCCTAATTTCCTCTTCAAATACACGCTTCATGTCAGAAAATTTTTCGTCGATGTGTTTGGTGATTTTTTCATACAATCCATCAGATTCAGAGTCGGTTGAATGAGTAGGTGAAGATGAACGTTTTTTGCAAGATGGGCATTTCCATTTTCCTTTATTCTTGATACCCATTTTTTGTAATTCGTGTCAGATATGTTTACACAAATTGCGTGAAATACTTTTTTACACGCTATACATGTAAGTTGTATACACGCTATACATATCCTTGTATGTACTAGAAAATACAAATTTGAATAGTCTATTTACATTTGAATGTATTCTTATAGTGGTTAATAATATCACATCAAACATTATATCAATTTGATATAGTACATAATATGATTTCTTTATGTATGTATTGGAACTAATAATTTATACAATAATAGTATATAAATCCCCAGTTGCTTAAGTGATTGGATAATTATCTGATCCCAAGTTAATTGGCGTATTCAATTAATTAGGTATATAGGTACGGGATCCAAATTGATTGCCAATACGCCAAAGTCTTACATGACCATAAATAATATATCGTTTAAATTCTGGAATAGGTACCTTCAAACCATTTTTATACTTTTAATATACCCACTTCACTTGGTAGGTAGGTACTCAATTTTATCTTATAAGGAATTAAATATTCATATAATTTGAAAAGATTTTATGTCGATGGGAAATAAATTCTTTGTGAAACTCAACGAACCCATACATTAATTGAAGAGTTAATTTCACTGTTTATATACTAATGACACTCACCTTCATAAGAGTGTAAAAGAATGAAGTAAAATATCTAATATTGAATTAGGTATGTACCTACCTACCGATAGCAAAATATCATTGGGACTCGAATTTTTAATATAAAGTTAATTTTATGTGTCAACATTTAGTAAATTTTAAGAAAGATAACAAAAAAAAAATATGTTCTATATTTTCTATTAACACTTAATTCTACTTCGCTATTTTTTTCACCTACCTACCTTCTTCTTTTTGAGGTGCCATGTCAGGTCTCCCCGACGCGACGTCGGCAATCACTTGAACAAAAATAAAACATTTGCCCAAGTGATAACGTACCAATGAAGTTTTTTTTATCCAACTGTCGATTCGTTCAAGAGAATTTATTTCTCTTAAAGAATCGACGGTATTAATCATAGCTTCGTGTGAGAGAATTGCATGCAGTAGTAGTTTTTGCACGGTTTTTCCAACTTTGAAGTCGAAAATCACCAACTTAGAGGCTTCGCAGCATATATATTTCATGCATGGATTTACTCAAAAGTCGGAGTAGAACATTTAGTGTGTCTGTCCCTCCCCCCTTATAACTTTTGATCCGCTTGATTCAAAGCTTAGTCTATATTTTAAGCCTACAAAACTGTTATACTCAGAATTCGAATTTTTTTTCAGTCAGGGGTTAACACCTTTTGAATTTGCGCTTTATTTTTCCATATACATATATCAAAAACAATAAAAGCTAAAAAGCTGAAAATTGGTGTAAATAAAAGGGGTGTCGAAAAACGCTGAAACACCCCAACTAGATATTTTAATTTTCTATTAAAAATAATAGCATTATAGAAGTCGATAATAAACTTTTTTAAACAATTTTTATATAAATTGAATATAGTGACGACAGCGTTTCATACAATTTGTAAAGTAGCATACTCTACACAATATCTACTGGGACTCTCAATAATTTGATACTTAATCTCTAAACATACATATGTACATACCATCATGTTGTTTTCATACTCTGGATAGAAAAAAAAGGACTAACCTCCATACTATCCTATCCTTATATACATACATACCTACATATTTTGTATAGAAAACAAAATATCTTAATTCAATACTTTGGATTTATGGGTTATATAGTTTGGTACGTATTCTTCAACTATACATACTATCGCTATCGATAGTTGGATTTCATGTGTTATATGCAAATATTTATTTTAATCTCTTTTTTGTAGGCAAATGTAATTATTTATTAAATGATTACTGTGAACATCACGGAACTATCCGTATTTTTTTGTGTCAATGATGGTCCGAAGACGACAAACTGCTATGATTGAATTGCACCTAAATACGAATAAAGTAATAAGTTAAAAAAAAACATAAATTGACTGCATGGTATAATTTCTTATACTAAATATTTTTTTATTGGAACTTCGCGTAAATGAGAATGTTACTGATCTTATACAAGATTTATTCAAAATGTTTTTGTGAACCAACAGTTTGTGGGACAAAATGAAAGACGAAACTACATGAACAATAAATAAACGAGTGAAATGTTGTGTTAAAAGTTACAAGTAGAAAAATAATGTTGGGTTAGATTAAATATATTTCGTGGACCGAATGAACCTTCCTAAAGAACGTCGGCTGAAAGTCAATATAATGGAAAGGGTTGTCCTTTAAACATTCATTTTATAAAATTTTATCTGTTATTCGTTTTATCGGTTACGAAATTTTATATTTTCCTCAAAATGTACAAATTAGTTGTTAACATAATATATTATATCTTTAAAATAATGTATAAAATCAATAAAGAAAAACATTATATTAAAGAAATGTATTTTGACTGAGCAAGCTGGAGATCATAGAATAATAATAAAACTATAGAATACTCATTCCCATACAATACCTCGCTGAAAAAGTGAAGCCGTTTTATTGACCGGTTCGTGTGAATATATTATTATGTATGACTCTGCTGGTCGACATAGTTCGTATAGTACTACTCGTTATGACTGCGTAAATAATTTTGCAAGCAGTTAAAAAATTCCCTATTTGGAGAACGTATCACGTAGACAGCCAAATGATTACTGAATGCTCGTAGCAAAATGTTGACCATATTAGTCAACATAAAGCAATCGCGAGTCCGAATTGATAATTAACCGTATGGACAGTTCACCGACAGACAGTCGGCCGCGGGGACATTAGATAGTGCAGAAGTCGTTTTTTCAAAAAAACACTTAAATTAGAACAAAGACGCAATTTCTTAACTAGAAAAAAGGAAAGGAAGAAGTAATTTTTGATACTTGAATAGTTTACCCACTGTCAATTGACTGTATTGTGAATTGTCCCCGAGGTCAACTGTCCATACGGTAAATAGTCTACACGGTTAATTGTCCACACGAACAATTGTCTATTCTTTAAAAATGGCCCACGGTCAATCGTCCGGCAATCGTAGTTCATGCTTTGAATTACGATTAGGTACTATGTACAAGGTGTCTCAAAAGAAAGTTTATATTTGAATTTAGAGCGTTATGTGGACATGTTAGACGACTTCTTGGTGCCTGAACTGCAAAACCAAAGAACATGGTTCCAGCAGGACGGAGCAACGTCACACACGTCCAGTACATCTCTGCCACGAGTTCGTGAAATTTTCCCAGGCAAATTGATCTCCAGGAGAGGTGACATAAATTGGCCACCACGCAGTCCTGATTTAACCCCTATGAACTTTTTCCTATGGGGTTATCTTAAATCTAAAGTTTACGCCAATAGACCGACTTCCCTGGCGCATTTGAAAGAAAATATCCGCCACGAAATGGTAGCCATCACTGAGTCCACCTGTCGAGCCGTCATAAGTAATTTTATTTATTTTTCTCTTCTTCAATGGCACTACAGCCCAAATCGGGCTTTGGCCTCCTCCAAGTTTCGCCTCCAACCATTCCTGTCCTCAGCCACTGTTCTCCATCCGGTCACTTGGAGAAGCTGGTTCGCATCTTAGTCTTGGTCTTCCTATCCTCCTCTTTCCCCCCGGATGCCCCATCATCACCCTCTTGGGTACCCGTGAGTTTGGCATTCTATGCACGTGTCCAGCCCATCTCAATCTCGAGAGCCTCATATGGGTTGAAATACTAGGGGCCTGGTAAATGCTGTACAATTCATCATTGCGCCGAATGCGCCATTCATTGCCGTCCCTCACGGGCCCACAGATTCGACGAAGCACCTTCCGCTCGAATGTATCCAGGGACTCAGCTGCTTTTACTAACAGTGTCATTGCCTCGCATCCATACGCCAGTACCGTTCTGACAATTGTCTCGTACAGCGTCAATTTTGTTTTCCTATGTCTCGAGATTTAAACACAGAAATATGTCTTATTTGCAGCTGAGATTCTCTTTCTGATTTCCACTGGTTTTTCATTACATTCTGTTATGGTTGAGCCGAGGTATGTGAATTGGTCCACTTTTTCAAAGGAGTAGACATCCTTGAACGTCACACTACCTCTTGTTTCTCTTGGGCTTCTAATTTGTATCATAAACTTGGTTTTGTCTTGGTTTATGCTTAGCCCCACTTCACGAGCGGCATTCTCCAGAAGGTCGAAGACCTCCTTGATGGCTGTAATTGATTTCCCAATAATGTTGAGGTCATCCGCATACCCGACTATTTGACTGCTTTTGAAGCATGTATTCGAGCTGGTATCTATTAATGTTTGTCTAAAGTAATTTTACTGTTCGATTAAATGAGTGCTGCGAATGCGAGGGTCTACATTTAGACGATATTATTTTTAAGGAATAAATTCCCAAATTGTGTACTTTAATAATTAATATTTTTTTTTTCGATACACGGCTTACTTTTTTTTAATCGATCCACTAAATTTAAACTTTCTTTTGAGCTACCCTGTACAATCCTAGAATCTAGATAATATATAAATATTTTATAATAAATAAATGTTTTGTTATTATTGATTATATAGAGTAAATAATATGTGAATACGAAATATTCTAATCCTTGTAATATATCAAAATTACCTACATTTTTTTCAGGAACGTGCACAGAGAAAATAATGTTGATAAGAATGTAGGTACCTATATAAACTTGAATTTTCATTCAAATCATCACAGCATATGTATTACACAATGTGGGATAACCTAAGCCATGTATATTTCCATATAAAAGGAAGCACGCCTCATCGTGTATCTCGACAAACCAGTCTCAGAATCGGTGGTGAACTTCTTTGCTGAACTATGTGAGATGTCAATTTGTCTGTTGTATTTTGTTGTTGAGTCTAACAGGATATCGGGAAAAGAGTGGAAGCACTATTCTAAGCCGGTGCCTCGCAGAATATCACGTAACAAATATTTATTCATAATTCTTCAAACGAAATTCCGGTTTTTAAATCAATATATTTAAATTTTTTATCTCAGTTACAATAGTCTGACAATAACTGACAATAATAATAAGTGTTTATTTGAAAAGATATAAAAAAAATTGTTTCCATTTACATACATATTTTCTAGAGTTTCAGGAAATATTTGATTCAGTGTTATATTTAAATACTAGCTTTTATGTCCCGCCGTTGGCCAAGAATGTAAAATTGTGAAGGAAAAAGCAATCGTTTTTATAATATTGTCACCCAATTATTTTGCAAAATCGGACTATGAAAAGTGGTTTGAAATATGATTGAATTTGATTGTAAAATGTTCAAGTGATGGCCACAACTCATTATTTTTTATATATTGCTATAAAGTGTGAATGAAGTATAATATACAATTTCTGCACGCATGGACTATGCGAAATGGTTTTAAATGTGACTGTTTATCAACGTTGTAGAGATTGGTTTGGCCACAACCCCCATTTTTAAATATTATCATCGAAATAAATTATAAATAAATTATAATAAATTATAATTTAAAATAAATTAATATGTACCTATTGAAAATTTAGTAATTTTGGATGTTGGGATGTGGTTAAAATTTGATTAAACAAATGTACTGAAAAGATTTAGTGTTGGTCACATCCCATTCGTTTTTATATTTTTTCATCAAGTGTGCATTATATTTTTGCACAATTAGACTTATAGAATCGAATATTTTTATTATTGCATATGCGCAAACATTGGATTTTTTTCCCCTGTCGGGAGTCAAAGATATTTTTTAACAGATTTTTAATTATCTCAATAGAGACGAAGTTGGAATATTTATTGTAGGATGACAGGTCGTAAGCCCTGTAGGTGCCTTGATTTCCCGGTTCTCCTACAATAAATATTCCAACTTCGTCTCTATTGAGATAATTAAAAATCTGTTAAAAAATAGACTTATAGACTTAAAATTGACACAAAAGCCTACATTAACGAAGAAGAAGAAGACAAACTATAGTAAATAGTTTTTAATTTGAATATAAACGTTGTGAAGAGTTCAGTTATGGCCACAACCCCCATTATTTAAATATCGTCAACGAAATCAAATATGAAGGTGTTGAAAATTATTCAAAATAGGATGATATAAATGGTTTAAATTTGATTAAACAAAAGTATTGAAAATATTCTAGTGCAGGTTACATCGTCACATCCCACATCCCATTCGTTTTTACATATGTATTTTCATCAAGTGCGCATATCGTTAATAATATTTCTGCACAATAGACTATTAGACTTAAAACTAACCCAAAAGTCTAAATAAAAAAGAGAAGAATAAGTATAAGACTATAAGAAATAGTTTGTATAAAAAACTATCCCAATGGTCTACATAAAATAAGAAAAAATACATAAAATAGAAGAATTAGACTATTGGAAATAGATTGTATAAAAACTGACTAAAACGTCTTCATAAAAGAAGAAGAACATTAATCTATAGGAAATAGTTTTGTATAAAATTCACCAAAGTTCTACATAAAATAAGAAAACGAAGAAAAAGACTAAAGGAAATAGTTTGTGTAAAAACTGTAAAGTCTACATAATATTAAGAAGAAAAAGAATTAGACTCCATAAACCGTCGCTTCAGACCCTTCAGTACCTCCCGTCCCTTCAATCCATCATTACGACCCTTCCAATCAGGCCCTTCAGTACCTCCCGTCCCTTCAGGCCCTTTTATACCTCCCATCCCTTCAGGCCCTTTAGTGCATCCATTCTCTTCATTACATCCCGTCCCTTCAGTCGCTTAAAAAAAGTTTAAATCCAGAAAGCATCCTGAAAGAAGCGCGAAGAGATGAAAGGACCTTCTTTTCCCAGGATACTCCACCTTCAAAGGTAAAATGACTAAATACACGAAGAAGAAGAAGAAAAAATTTTATATCCAGATACCTGCGAAGATATGGAAGGAAAATTGGACCTTCTTCTCCCAGGATAGTCCACCTTCATAGGTAAAATGACCAAATGCACGATGAAGAAGAAGAAGAAGAAAAAAGTTTATATCCAGAAACCGTCTTGGAAGACCTGCGAAGAGATGGAAGGACAGTTGGACCTTCTTCTCCCAGGATTCTCCAACTTCATAGGTAAAATAACCAAAAATACACGATGAAGAAGAAGAAGAAGAAGAAAAAAGTTTAAATCCAGAAACCTGTGAAGAGATGGAAGGAAAATTGGACCTTCTTCTCCCAGGTTAGTCCACCTTCATAGGTAAAATGACTAAATAGACGATGAAGAAGAAGAAGAAAATAGTTTAAATCCAGAAACCTGCGAAGAGATGGAAGGAAAATTGGACCTTCATATCCCAGGATAGTTCATCTTCATAGGTAAGATGACCAAATACACGATGAAGAAAAAAAAAAAAAGTTTAAACCCAGAAACCTGTGAAGAGATGGTCGGAAAATGGGACCTTCTTCTCCCAGGATAGTCCACCTTCATAGGTAAAATAACCAAATACACGATGAAGAAGAAGAAGAAAAAAGTTAAAATCCACAAACCTTCCTGGAAGACCTGCGAAGAGATGGAGGGACAGTCGGACCTTCTTTTCCCAGGATACTCCCCCTTCATAGGTAAAATGACCAAATACACGATGAAGAAGAAGAAGAAGAAATAAATTTGAAGAAGAAGAATAAGAAAAAAGTTTAAATCCAGAAACCATCCCGGGCACACGCTCGACAATTCACCAAAGTTTCATTGTAATCGGACAATCGGTTTAGGAGACATCGCATACAATTTTCCGATAGGAAATCAGTATATTATTGATATGTAAGTAAATAGTAATAGGTAGGTACCTACCTACAACAATATTCTAAATAAATTCTATTCATAACAAATTTTATTTGAATATCAGAATCTTTCCGTTACCATAGTAACCATTCCAATACGTTAAAAATATCAAATGGTTTGAGACTTTTTTGAATATGTAGGTACCTACATTGGTTTGTTCGATGCCATAAAAATGAAAATTGTCAGAAAAATCAAATATTATTTACAAATTATGCAATTTTATTATGCCTATATCTTTACTAATAATAAGCACATTTTTACAGTATATGTCTTAA